>JASDQU010108975.1:120429-133708 GCA_032191745.1 Picea mariana | reverse complement strand
TTCCAGTGGTATATTTACTTCATCAAACGGGCTTCGTATGGAGAAGATATCGCATTATGTCCGAAAAGTCAAACAGGCAAAAAAATTGTTGACTGTGCAGTCCGTACAGTCTGTACGGACGCTGACGTGGCATGTCCGTACGCTGACGTGGCATGTTCATACAGGTGATGTGGTAGCCTCAGGTGATGACACGTGGCAGGCAGATTTGGACGTACGGGCATGCAGTTGGACCTATTCAGAAGTGACACGTGTCACCACTGGAAGGGTGACACCTGGCACGGGATGACGTCAGCAGCTTACGTGTCGGATGACATGGCAGTATGGCATGTGATGACATGGCAGAGTCTAGTTGGCATTTGGAAGCGAATGATATCTCGACACGTGGCGTTTAATTGGCAAGTGATTGGGTGCCACGTGGCCCAATCATGGGCTGCCACGTGGCACCCCGGGTATTGGTCTATTTGGTTTAATAATCAAAATTTTTATGGGTCCGTGGGGTTAGACCCCCGGACCTCTCCCCACCACATAAGTTTTAACATTATCCGCCCAACCATTGCACTGCCAATTGGTTCTTGTTATATATATGAGGTTGATTCTATTTAACTTTGCACTATGTAATAAATGGCGGGGGGTCAGGCCGGGGCTTAGCCCTGGCCCGCGGTCGTTTGTTGTATAATATGACCATGCCATATACCTTATAGCTTGACAGAATCTGCGCACGGGATTTTTAGCCCGTGGTTCTATTGAATGTGTCATGTGACCCTTGGCCATACGGAAAGGGAGCTAGCGAGACAGGGGCCAGCGCTTAGCCCTTTGGGCTAGCGCTTAGCCATATGAAGCCATGTGACCCTGCCAAGGGGGTGCGTGCCCAGGGCCCGGGGGCTTATGCCATATTATAGTTAGAAAGTGGATTTATAACCAATTTTTTGGGTTTTAAATATAATTAAGCCTATTTTTAATGAATTTTCTCCATTTTGGGGAGTTATTGGGCATTTATGGAGCCTAATTTTTGGGAGGAAGTTGGAGATGAGTAACCAACTTCCCAGCTATATAACCCAGGCCTGTTTGAGGCCATAAGGGGCATTCAGAGCAGAATTATGTTGAGGAGAAGCCAAGCCAAAGCCATTTTGAGGCAGAGAAGCTTTTGAGGAGCAGACGTTGTCGGACCATTTCTGGGAGCTCCGGACGTCCGTTTTGCGTGCTGTTTTCTTTGCATGGTTCTAGAGATCTAGAAGAACATGACCAGATCAGTCTTGTAGCCATTTGGAATTGCAGCAATTTACTTTTTATCATTTGAACAGAAATAAAGAAGCCTCCCTCACAGAGAAAAAGCCCGGAGACGTAGGCAAAGTTGTGCCGAACTCCGTTATCAATCTGTGTGTTATGGTTTGTTGTTTATTCTTTCATTTCAGATCTGAAAATGTATATATGGTTGTCATAATTCCTCTTCTTTCCTCATTCCTTCACTAAGTTTCTCAAATGGTTATTTAACGCATGCAAAATTAAAACTCAACCATAAGTCATTAAAAGATCCGACAGATCAATTTTTTAATGTAATTTTTTTTTTTTAAGTCAATAAATAAATTTTCAAGTGACTATTTAGGATCCAATTTTGGGTTTTTTATTTGCATAGGGATTTGTTTTCAAGGCCACAGTTTCAATTAGGTCATAATTAGCTGCAATTTTAACGTTTATAAAAAACATTTTTCTTTAGGTAGCGCCACATTTTTATTAAGGTGTTGATTTTAAGGTTTTTCTAAACAACTATTTTATGTTTTAAGGTCATGCTTGAAAAAATTTGTAATTTTGACCCAGTTAGAAAAAGTGGTGCTATTGGTAACACCATTTTTTTATTTGGGGGTTGATTTTAAAGTTTTTTTGAGCAACCATATGATCATTTAAGCCCATGCTTGAAAAAATTTGTAATTTTGACCTGGTTACAAAAAATGGTGCTACCAGTAGCACAACTTTTTGATTTGGGGGTTGATTTTCATGTTTTTTATGCAAAAATATGGGTTTTAAGGGCTAGAGTTCTCGTTTTGAGGTCACATTTATCACTAAGTTGGTAACTTTGTTACACTTGCATATCTAAAATCATATCAAAGTTTATTTCGAGAAGACTAAAAAGGGTTTTATCAAGGCAAATTTATGATGAGCGATTTGGATTCTTAGACTGAATGCAAATTCATTAGGCAGTAGGGGTTTCTCGAGAAGGAGTTCACTCAATTAAATTCAGGAACCAAACATATATGTTGGTAAAAGTGGACTAGTCCAAATCATACAATAGGATGAGATGGATATACATGAGGTTAATTCTCATACATCTAGGATTCCATCATCAGTTTGTTGTATGGATGATGAATCACTCCTATTGTCCCCTCTTCTTTCCCTATTAGTTGATAAAGGTTTGAGAAAGATGTAAAAAGAGGCCACTGATAATGGTAGTTTCAAAGGGGTAAATATTGGAATATCCTACAATGTGACACACAAGTTTTGTCGATGATATGTTAATTTTTTGTGAAGTTTCAATATGGGTGATCAAGAAGCTTAAAGAAATCATGGAACTTTTCTACATGTCTCTAGCATGAAAATTAATTTAGACAAATCAATGATAGCCCTATCTCTGAGTAGGAAGAAAAATTGTATCACCCAATTGTTCCCCTATAATTTAGTTGATATCAATATTAGTCTAAAATTGTTAGGGTTCCGACTCAATCCAAATATGTACAAAAAATGTGATTGGAAATGGTTGATTGCAAAGGTGGAGAAAAAGTTGAATACTTGGTGTACCCTGTGGCTATCCAAAGGGGGACACCTAGTCCTGGTAAAAGCAATATTAGAAATGATTCTAGTATATTGGATGTCACTCGCATGGATTCCAAAAGGAGTCTTTCAAATCATAATGTGTTTATGTTATAGATTCATCTAGTTAGGGGAACATGGAAAAAAAGGGTTTTTTCTAGCATCTTGGATAAAGCTAGCTCCACCAAAGGCAAATGGAGGATGGGGACTAAAGAATCATTTCCTTTCCTCTAAAGCGCTAGCTGCAAAAAGTGTTTGGATATTAATACAAGGTATAGGGCTATGGGTATAGGTAATAAAATCCAAATATATAGCTCTGAATTATGTGTCAGAATGGGTAAGGAATCATGTTAAACGAGTTCAAATTGCCTTAATAATTTGGAAAGAAATCAACTCGACCTTTCAACTAGTTGGAAATTAGTTAATATGGCAGGTTGGAAAAGGAGACAAAGTACAAACTGCTCTAGATCCTTGGATTGTTATAAAAGGACTACAAAAGTGACCTCCATATATAATCCATGAGTTAATAAGTAGAGGATTTTATACTCTAGAGAAGATTGTTAATTGGGACAGGTCATCTATATGGAAACAACATTGGTTGTCTCGGAGGGATATTGGACTAGGGGAACAGGATGAAATTATATGGTAGAGATACACAAACATCTTAAAAGACATTAATGTTAGGATAAGAGATGATGATGATCAGATTGTCTGGTCACTAAATTGAATTAGAGAATATGTACCAAAAATTGGATACAAAGATCTCACTACGAAGGGAAGAGAGGAACATCAATTTTGGTAGTGGAAAATCATTTGGAAGTTAAAGTGGTCCATCAAAATCTAAAATTTTCATGTGGTTGATAATAAACAACAGAGCTCCCACCTGGGAAATTATGCAAATGAGGAATTTTGTGGGACATGGTTTGTGCAACTTATGTCAGCAAGTAGAAGAAACAAATCACCATATCATCATGACCTGCCCATATACAAAGAAGGTATGGAAAGAAGTGGAAGGAGTGATTGGTTCAAAAAATATTTGGGTAAGAGATTCCATTAAAGAGGTATTTATGACCTTGTGTATAAAAAGGGAAACTAGGAGGATAAGAGATCTCCCCTTAAATATTGCTTGGGGAGTATGGTTGGTCGGGAATTTGAACTTGTTCAAGGCAAAAGAAAAATTACCTCTAAAATGTGTTGTTAAAACACTAAACATCTTAAATCCTTACCCACAAGTTTAGGAAAAACAAACCACACATCAATCCATAGAAGTGTTGGAGTTAATTCACACACACCTAGGATTTCTTTTTCCTGAGGTTTTTCCTTCTTTATTATTCATAATTATTCATTATCCAGTATCCTATAATTTAGGAGAGAATATTCCACTTAGAGAATATTCTCTTTCAATTGACACTTCGGTTTGACTAGTTGAGTTGAGTCTAGATGCTGCATTGGTTTTGTCACCATGCAACATTGGGATCATCACCATGCTAATGCGCACTTGCCTTGGGATCATCACCAAACTGACACATTATTCTTGATTCCTTGATTTACTCCTCACTACACTCTATTCAGTCAATTAATTGAAGACTAGTTAACTAGTTAACTCAGCTAGGTGGCAGTTCACTCACGTAACTGCCTGAGAGACTAGACTAGGCGACAGTTCACTCCAGTAACTGTTGGTGTGTGTATAGATAACTCTATACCACCACTATGGCGCATTGGTTCTCCTCCAGTGCACATTCATTGATTTATATAGAGCATATCATGTGTAAATTGTTCATTATTCATTACGGTTAATGAGAATTCTTCCATTCTTTCTCTCCTTCTTCTTCTTTCTCAATTTCTCTCTGCAAATGTGTGTAGTATTTTATAGCTAGATATATTATGTGCAGTTTCAACACATTTACATGGTATCATGGCCTACGAACTTCTAAGAAAAATCTACACCAAAATTCTTTGCAAGTACAAAATATTGACGACAACGGAAAGATGGATTTCCAAAAAGAATTCATTCTTACACCTTACAACTACTTTGCATGGAAGGAGAAAATAGCCATACATATATGAACCAGATGATTTTATAGGTTAACCTTGAATACATATACAAAACCGACATCATCCATAGAAAAATCCAAGTACTTAAATCGAATGGATGAAGGACTCAGAACAATTTGTAGTCTTATTTCTCCTGATCTCCTTTTTCACATATCTTCCTGTAAGACTCCCAATGAAGCCTGGACCACATTTTTAAGGATATTTGGAAAATATTATGAGATGAGGGGACACATAATGGAGGTGGAATTTCTCACATTGGATCCAAAAAGCTTTGACAATATCCAAGATTTCTTTACAAAATTCAAGGATTTACTGTCGCAACTCAAAGCTTGCGAGGTTGATAAATCTAAGGAGGAGAAACAAATGGTTCTCACCATTCTCTCCAAAATTTTTATTGAATTCTCTGTATTCGTATCAACATTCCATTCTGTTAGATTCACCTCGGGAACCACCTGGAAGATGCCTTCTCTTGAGGACTTTATCGAATCCCTGACATAAGAGCAACCCAAGATCATCAACATAGGAAAAATCAAAGGCCCAAAGGTGCATGCAATTACTGTGAAATATGGCAGGCTTAAATATCATAAATATAAATATAAAGAAAAAAGGAAATCTCATGCACATATGAAGAAGGAAGGGTACACAAAACCCTTCATCGATGCCTCCAGATCCAAAGGGGAAAAGGGAAGAAAAGGGGATAAATGCATGTACTGTCACAAAGAATTCCATCTAGAATCCACATGCATGAAAAAAAAGATAGATTTAATGACTCAAATACTTCAGAAAAACAAACTTGGAGATCACATCCCCAAGGGTGCCAAGAAGAAGAAGCCATAAGATCAGAATCCCAAGAAAAGAAATTATATCCATGCCTTGATTTCCATCAACTCCTCTCCTGATGCTTGGATCATAGATTCAGGAGCATCACATCACATGGTTTCCTCAAAAGCAGTATATTCTTCATTGGATGCATGCAAAGGTCCTCCTATTTTGATGGGGACAACTCTTCAGTCGAAGTCACCGACAAAGGAAGGATTGAACTCACCAACAGAAGCTTCGAGAATGTGTTGCATGTTCCCAAACTTTCTTGTCAACCTTCTATCTGTGTATCATATGACGAATTATGGCACTAGAAATAAATTCATATTCAAACCAAATGTTGTGGGCATCTATGACATGAAAACCAACTCCAGGGTTGCAACCGGTGAGGTAAATCATCAGTCTAGATTGTATACTTTTTTTGAATTCGTTGAACCTGATTCTTCTTTACTGCTTACTCGTGTTGATGAAAGTAGTAGGATATGGCACGAAAGGTTTGGACATTTGAATTTCAGATACATGCAACATCTTAGTAAGAAAGTATTGGTTGATGGTCTACTAGACATCCATTTCTCCAAGGGAGTATGTCAGGGATGTGTTCTCATAAAACGCCCTCAAGAGAAATTCGACAAAAGAAAGTCCCAGAGAGCTTCTGTGCCTTTAGATATGATCCACAGTGACCTTATGGGTCCTTTTACGCATCCATATATCAGAAAAGCGAGGTTTTTTCTCATTTTTGTTGATGATTTCTCATGTTTTACATGGATTTACTTTCTCAAGAAAAAATATGAGGTCTTTCAACACCTCAAAGATTTCAAAGCTTTGGTTGAGACATAGTCTAGAAAGAAGATAAAGTCCTACGAACTGATAATGGGGGAGAACATGTAAATCATGAGATCCATAATATTTTCCATGAGGCAGGTATTCAGTTGCAGCACACAGTTCCCTATACTCTGCAGCAAAACAGAGTTGTTGAGTGGAAAAACAGATCTCTAAAGGAGATGACATATTGCATGTTGCATGCAAAGTCACTACCACATAGACTATGGGCTGAAGCACTTAATTGTGCAACATACATCCAAAACAGATCTCCCCATAGATTTGTCAAGAATAAGACCCCCTATGAGGCTTGGAGCGGCCTCAAACCGAAAGTGACCCACTTTCCAATTTTTGGTTCACGTGCATGGGCCTAGATTCCCTCTGAAAAGAGGAAGGCACTTGATCCACAGAGCATTAAGTGTATTTTTGTTGGATACCCCGACGATGTCAAGAGATATAGGATTATTGATCTTTCCTCATACTAGATCATCATTAAGCATAGTGTCCAATTCGAGGAAAGTGTCTCGCATGTACCTCAGCAGCCGCATGCAGACACCTTCAATCTTCCACCTGTCTAAGATGATGAGCATGCACGTGATGACTCTTCTTTAGATGAGAATTCTGATTCAGGGGACTAGGATGATTCAGATTCAGAGTCAATATAGTCGTATGTAGAGTCAGAGCATCCATATGCAGTTGCAGAGCCAGAGCAGAGGCCCAAGTGGGCACAAACTAATCTTCAGGATGCAGGGGATCTCATTGGTGATCCAGCCGATACTAGGAGGACTCGATCTGATTTTGAGGAGCCTCATGTTGCACTCACTACCACTTAATCATTTATCTCCAGGAATATTTTCTTGGTTCAGTCTTATGCCAAGGGTGCTGGAAATCCCTTTTGGGAATCTTCCATGCAGGAGGAGTACAACTCCCTCCTCGAGAACCAAACTTGGGATCTGGTTCCCCTTCCTTCTGGGAGGAAACTTGTCAGATGCAGATGGGTCTATAGGACCAAGAGTGCAGCGGATGGACAGATTAGCAGATACAAATCTAGGCTTGTTTCCAAAGGCTTTCAATAGGTGCATGGTATTGACTATGAGGAAACATTCACACCAGTAGCGAAGATGGATTCCATACGATTGGAACTTTCCATTGTGGCGACCAAGGGATGGGAAGTCCATCAGATGGAAGTGAAGAATTCATTTATTCATGGTGATCTCTCTGAGGAGATCTATATGGAGAAGCCCCAGGGATTTATGCAGGACTTATCTTTGGTTTATCGACTGAAGAAGTCTCTTTATGGCCTCAAGCTGGCTCCGAGGGCATGGTATGCCAAGATGGATTCCTACCTGTTGTCACAAAAAATTGTACATTGTAAATCAGACCCAAATGTCTACATGCTCAGGATGTTGATTCACTTCTACTATTAGTTATGTATGTTGATGATTTTTTGATCAACGGTTGCTTGACTTCAGCAATTGTTGCAGTCAAGAGGATTCTACATGACAGGTTTTTGATGATGGGCATGGGTCCTCTACACTTCTTCCTTGGAATCGAGATTAATCAAGATGCATCAGGCATCAAACTGTCTCAGGCCAAGTATGCACTGACTCCTTTCCTATCAGGAGTCAAAATTGAGGATGGCGGGGAGACTCCACTGGTTGATAGCACACTGTACATATAGCTAGTGGGGAGCTTGTTGTATCTCACACACTCCAGACCAGACCTCTCCTATGCAGTTGGCATAGTTTCCAGGTTCATGTAGGAGCCACATGAGCTACATTGGAAGGTTGAAAAGTGTATCCTTCGATACGTACAGGGCACCATCACCTTTGGGATTAATTATGCAGCAGACTCTACATTAGATCTCGTATGGTTACTCACTCAGTCTTGGTTTCGAACCTATATGTTGGTCAAGAAAGAAGAAATCTTCTATTTCTCTATCTTCAGCCAAGGCAGAGTACAGAGGGGTAGTTAACATAACCATTCAGGCTATGTGGCCACAACATTTTCTCATTGATTTGGGAATTTAGTTTCATCGATCGATCATCATCTGGTGTGACAACCAGAGCACTCTGAAGTTCTACAGAGATCCAGTTTAGAGGAAGCAGATGAAGCACATCGAGATCCACATGCACTACATCCAGGACTTAGTGCACGAGGGGATCATTGACCTACAATTTTGTCCTTCAGTAGAACAGACAGCAGACATCTTCACCAAGACCTTCACTGAGCAGAAGTTTCAGTCTCTATGAAGTCATCTTGAAGTGAAGGACACAGTTGCCTATCAACTGTAGTTCTTCTTTTTACATAAATTGTACCTTGAGTTTTTCCCTCTTTCCTCACTTTATTTTAGTGTATCTTTTGTATTTGGGTACCTAACATGGCCTTGTTGTTGGGACCCATTGTTTATTTTCACCATAGTGATGTCCAGGGGGGTGTTGGAGTTACTTCACAAACACCTAGGATTTATTTTTCCTAATTTTTTTCTTGGTTTATTAGTCACAATTAGTCATTATCCAGTCTCCTATATTTTAGGAGAGAATATTCTCTTTCAGTTGACACTTCAGTTTGACTAGTTGAGTTGAGTCTAGATGTTGCATTGGTTTTTTCACCATGCAACATTGGGATCATCACCATGTTAATGCACACTTTCCTTGGGATCATCACCATACTGGTGTATTTCCCTTGATTCCTTGATCTACTCCTCACTACACTTAGTTCAATGAGTTAAATGAAGACTAGTTGACTAGTTAACTCAACTAGGTGGCAGTTCACTCCCGTAACTACCTGAGAGACTAGACTAGGTGGCAATTCACTCTTGTAATTGTTGGTGTGTGTCCAGATCACTCTAGACCACCACTATGGCGCATTGGTTCTTCTCTAGTGTGAATTCATTGAGTTATACAGAGTATATCATGTGTAAATTATTCATTATTCATTACGGTTAATGAGAATTGTTCCATTGTTTCTCTCCTTCTTATTCTTTCTCAATTTATCTTTGCAAATGTGTGTAGTATTTTATATCTAGATATATTTTGTGCAGGTTCAACACATTTACAAGAAGAAGAAATAAATAGGGACATCCCATAGGTAAACTTTGATGGTGCTTCATAGGGGACCCCTCCTAGGGATGGAGCGGCGGGAATCATACATATCTCTATGAATCACATCATTTCCTTCAAATTAGGAATTCTTCAAGAAACAAATAGATATTATAAATTGATGGCACTTAAACTATTTTTTATGTTGACCCGGGAATGTGGAGTAACACACTTTCAAATTTTTGGCAACTCGCTTCTAGTAATTTAGTGGATGTGCAAGGAAACGGTCTTGAGAAATTTTAATCTACAACCTTTGTGTTGTGATGTACAATCCCTATATTCATCTTTCTCACATATCTATTTTTCATATATATACAGGGACATGAACACGATGGTAGATGGCTTATCAAAATCTGGACTAGGACTGGATAGTGGTGTCTAGATAGTCTTTGAACATGGAGATGAACACATAGTTGAATACATGTAAGATCCTTGGGTGTAATTTATGTTACTATTTTACTGTAATTTTTTTTTGTATAAGCTATCAATATCATTTGCACATAGAGGGAGGAACAATATAAGATGGATGTTTTAGCTTTGTTTTGAGTTGAAGAAAATATAAGACAACATTTTATTATTATTTTGGATATAATTCACAACTTATATGTAAGGTGAATGCTTCGATTATAAATATGACATAGGCTTTAAGAGAAATCATGAATGATTTTTGGCATCTGATATATTAAATTTGGTTTATATAAATAAAATTACATGATTTTCCCCCTTAGAGAATATGTGTGTGTGTGTGTGTGTGTGTGTGTGTGTGTGTGTGTGTGTATAGAGAGAGAGAGAGAGAGAGAGAGAGAGAGAGAGAATTATAATTAAGGTTATTGCCCTTTCAATTTTTGGAAATAAGATTAAGGTCTCTTTTCATGATTTATCTATTTTATTTCATGAACAATGCAATCTTTTAAGGATGGTAGACATAAAGTCAAACTGATTTTTCTAGTTATTATTTCCATTTTGTGTGTGCTTAACACACAACCGTTAAGTTTCACCCAAGGTGTAGAACAATCAGTGATGAAGTTCACTGCTAAGTTACTCCATTATGTGAGGTCATTGGTTTGAAACCTCAGCTTACCTCATGTTTTGTGTGTGGGGAAGTTTGGGAACACCTGGAGTTTATAGTGGTAGTAGTTGTAATCAACCTCATGTCATGCAAGTACGCGCCTGGCCTAGTTGTCGATTCTACCATATAAAAAACACACACACACACACACAATAGTTAAGTAAGTATTATTTGTACACCCTTGATGCAAATTATACCCAACATATTGGTGACTCTAGTGGGGAAAAGAACCATTTCTTCTTCCGTGCTTGTGGTTGTGTGTCTCATCCCCCCATCCCCCTTCACTTACAGTGAAATTAGGATATTTTTATTTATATATGTTTCTAAAGGATCCTATAGGTGGAAACCATTCATTTCTACCTCAAGAACAAGCCCACAACTTCCTCGACTATTTTATGGACCAATGCATTTTTTGTCCATTTTTTTCACTCACTCAACACATCTTTTCCCCCCAAAATATACACCTTTTGGCCCTATTTTTGCACTCATTCAATGCACTTTTTGGGGCGTTTTATGCACTCATTCAACATAAAAAAAAACATGTTAATTTTCTAAATTGTTCTCAGAATTGATTTTTTTTTACATTTTCGGTTTTTTCCTAACATAATCAGTATTTTTATAGGGTTTATTTATTATTTTAGGGTATTTATAATGTGTTTTAAATTCGTTTTTTAAGAGATAATGCAGGTTGAAAAAAGACCCCCTAGGGTGCTTAGTAATTTCCACCTTTAGGTTCTCTTTTGATTGGATTGCATCTCTATGTTTCAGTATGCTTAGGAAAGAACCAGAACTTGCTTGAATATCCCTTGGATGTGTTTCATTCAAAAAAAGATATGAACAAATAAAATAATCCTTTGTTGCCCTAGTACCTATCCCGATATTTGGGTTTTTGTGTGAGGTTTGAGTCTTTTCTTTTTCAACTTTATATTTATCTATTTTCAGCTTTCAATCATTGCTTGTTTATTGTTAGAATACGCCCTTTATTTCATATTTGAAATTCTTTCAAGTTAGAAAAAATAATATCCTTTTTTTCTTAGTACTTAGCTTGTTTCTTTTGACTTTTTAATTTGAAATTTCATGCTTATTTAGCCCTATTTCTTCGCTAGGTTGAATTAGGATATTTTATTTGTAGATCTGAACTTTTACATGCTTATTTCTCCTTTGAAATTCTATTAAGATAAAGAAAAAGTTTCATTTACTTGAGTATTTGTCTTTGTAGTTAGCTTGTATCTCAATTTCAAATATGAACATGTGTTTCATCCTTGGAGGTCACAAGTTCAAATTTAGAGGGGGGTAGGGTATGTATACCTCTGTAGGATTTAGCAGTCAAAACCCTGTGCGGAGAGGGTCCCTTGTCTCACAAACGAGTGGGTCTCATACACCAATTTGGTGTCTCGCTTAGCCGTGACCTTAAAAACAAATTATTATTATTATTATTTATGAGCATTTTATTTTTATTATAATTATTATTATGCACCCACTTCACACCCTAATCATATGCTTGATTCATGACCCCAATCTCGGTCTAAACATAAACCACTTAACTTGACACACTAAATCCCCCATGTGGATAAAAGAAACTTGTAGTTAAGTTGGGGTTGTGGGGATAGGCATCCAAATAACTCACCTCATAACGTACATTGTTACCAACAAACCCAAAAGTTGTCTCAAATGTTAATCTATGGCGTACCCATCTTCTCAGGTAGTTCTAAATTCGTCTTCTTGGGTGCATTCCAAATTTATGTTACCGTTCTTTAATAATCCAGAAACATATAATGGAAAAGAAAACCCATGCAGTATGCAACATGAACATGTACAGGATGATGTATTAATCCAAGAAAATGTGCTTTAATCTTATGCTCATGCAAGGTATAGCAATAAATAAATTATTAAGATAGTGGAATTGAAATAAATACATAGAGAACTTATATTTGATGAACAACTTCACCAACTAGTTGCAGATGTTGGACGTTCCACCCAACCTTGGGCTTCGTTGCACATAAACTCTCTATAATAGGCCACCACCAAGTTGAGTCTATGAATCCACAAGGATAGGTATCAAGGATGACTAAAATACATAGAAATCAACTAAAAATATCTCATAGTTTTCTCAACCACACAACAATCCTATTTCACCAACTCTCTTTCCCCCTCAGCCTACACAACCCAAAGAAATGAAACCCCTTCTCTACAATGCAATCCCTTGGGTTGTCCCACTTCTTTCTAGGGATCCAATGCTACTGGTTAGGAAATATCAATGATAGAAACTCCAAGTTTTCTCATATGTGGATAGTTCTTTCATAATTTCCATCATTCTCCTGCACACATGCATCAATTTATTGATGGAAATATCAGTAGTTACCTACAACCAACTAGCCATGGCTCACTACCTCCAAAAAAATAAATTCCATGCCAAAAAGAAGAACAAGAATGAATGAGGAACAATGATTGAAGAACCCCCAAATAACCAAAAACATGGTTTAAAAAATTACATGCAATAATGCACCATGTGGCCTCCCCAAGAAGCTCACATAACCACTTTTCCCAACTAATTCCAAGATGGGTGAATAAAATATAGTAAAATTATTAGCCCCTTTACTCCCCTCCCTCATGG
>JASDQU010108975.1:90814-106770 GCA_032191745.1 Picea mariana | reverse complement strand
TTCTATTTTATTGAAAGGTCTTATTAATATTGACCTTTATTACATCTGAATACATTGATCTAACTATGTGCGGGTTAGGACCTTAACAAACAATATAAGATGGATGTTTTAGCTTTGTTTTGAGTTGAAGAAAATATAAGACAACATTTTATTATTATTTTGGATATAATTCACAACTTATATGTAAGGTGAATGCTTCGATTATAAATATGACATAGGCTTTAAGAGCAATCGTGAATGATTTTTGGCATCTGATATATTAAATTTGGTTTATATAAATAAAATTACATGATTTTCCCCCTTAGAGAATGTGTGTGTGTGTGTGTGTGTGTGTGTGTGTGTGTGTGTGTGTGTGTGTGTGTATAGAGAGAGAGAGAGAGAGAATTAGGATTAAGGTTATTGCCCTTTCAATTTTTGGAAATAAGATTAAGGTCTCTTTTCATGATTTATCTATTTTATTTCATGAACAATGCAAGCTTTTAAGGATGGTAGACATAAAGTCAAACTGATTTTTCTAGTTATTATTTCCATTTTGTGTGTGCTTAACACACAACAGTTAAGTTTCACCCAAGGTGTAGAACAATCAGTAATGAAGTTCACTGCTAAGGCACTCCATTATGTGAGGTCTTTGGTTTGAAACCTCAACTTACCTCGTGTTTTGTGTGTGGGGAAGTTTGGGAATGCCTAAAGTTTATAGTGGTAGCAGTTGTAATCAACCTCGTGTCATGCAAGTACGCGCCTGGCCTAGTTGTCGATTATGCCATATAAAAAAAACACACACACACACAATAGTTAAGTAAGTATTATTTGTACACCCTTGATGCAAATTATACCCAACATATTGGTGACTCTAGTGGGGAAAAGAACCATTTCTTCTTCCGTGCTTGTGGTTGTGTGTCTCATCCCCCCATCCCCCTTCACTTATAGTGAAATTAGGATATTTTTATTTATATATGTTTCTAAAGGATCCTATAGGTGGAAACAATTCATTTCTACCTCAAGAACAAGCCCACAACTTCCTCGACTATTTTATGGACCAATGCATTTTTTGTCCATTTTTTGCACTCACTCAACACATCTTTTCCCCCCAAAATATACACCTTTTGGCCCTATTTTTGCACTCATTCAATGAACTTTTTGGGGCATTTTATGCACTCATTCAACATAAAAAAACATGTTACTTTTCTAAATTGTTCTCAGAATTGATTTTTTTTACATTTTCGGTTTTTTCCTAACATAATCAGTATTTTTATAAGGTTTATTTATTATTTTAGGGTATTTATAATGTGTTTTAAATTCGTTTTTTAAGAGATAATGCGGTTGAAAAAAGACCCCCTAGGGTGCTTAGTAATTTCCACCTTTAGGTTCTCTTTTGGATGCATTGCATCTCTATGTTTCAGTATGCTTAGGAAAGAACCAGAACTTGCTTGAATAGCCCTTGGATGTGTTTCATTCACAAAAAGATATGAACAAATAAAATAATCCTTTGCTTCCCTAGTACCTGTCCCGATATTTGGGTTTTTGTGTGAGGTTTGAGTCTTTTCTTTTTCAACTTTCTATTTATCTATTTTCAACTTTCAATCATTGCTTGTTTGTTGTTAGAATACGCCCTTTATTGCATATTTGAAATTCTTTCAAGTTAGAAAAAATAATATCCTTTTTTTCTTAGTACTTAGCTTGTTTCTTTTGACTTTTTAATTTGAAATTTCATGCTTATTTAGCCCTATTTCTTTGCTAGGTTGAATTAGGATATTTTATTTGTAGATCTGAACTTTTACATGCTTATTTCTCCTTTGAAATTCTATTAAGATAAAGAAAAAGTTTCATTTACTTGAGTACTTGTCTTTGTAGTTAGCTTGTATCTCAATTTCAAATATGAACATGTGTTTCGTCCTTGGAGGTCACAAGTTCAAATTTACAGGGGGGTAGGGTATGTATACCTCCGTAGGATTTAGCAGTCAAAACCCTGTGCGGAGAGGGTCCCTTGTCCCACAAACGAGTGGGTCGCATACACCAATTTGGTGTCTCGCTTAGCCATGGCCTTAAAAACAAATTGTTATTATTATTATTATTATTATTATTATTATTATTTATGAGCATTTTATTTTGAAGTTGATCACACCAATTATGCACCCACTTCACACCCTAATCATATGCTTGATTCATGACCCCAATCTCGGTCTAAACATAAACCACTTAACTTAACACACTGAATCCCCCATGTGGATAAAAGAAACTTGTAGTTAAGTTGGGGTTGTGGGGATAGGCATCCAAATAACTCACCTCATAACGTACATTGTTACCAGCAAACCCAAAAATTGTCTCAAATGTTAATCTATGGCGTACCCATCTTCTCAGGTAGTTCTAAATCCCTCTTCTTGGGTGCATTCCAAATTTATGTTACTGTTCTTTAATAATCCATAAACATGTAATGGAAAAGAAAACCCATGTAGTATGCAACATGAACATGTACAGGATCATGTATTAATCCAAGAAAATGTTCTTTAATCTTATGCTCATGCAAGGTATAGCAATAAATAAATTATTAAGATAGCGGAATTGAGATAAATACATAGAGAACTTATATTTGATGAACAACTTCACCAACTAGTTGCATATATTGGACGTTCCACCCAACCTTGTGCTTCGTTGCACATAAACTCTCTATAATAGGCCACCACCAAGTTGAGGCTATGAATCCACAAGGATAGGTATCAAGGATGACTAAAACACATAGAAATCAACTAAAAATATCTCATAGTTTTCTCAACCACACAACAATCATATTTTACCAACTCTCTTTCCCCCTCAGCCTACACAACCCAAAGAAATGAAACCCCTTCTCTGCAATGCAATCCCTCGAGTTGTCCCACTTCTTTCTAGAGATCCAATGCTACTGGTTAGGAAATATCAATGATAGAAACTCCAAGTTTTCTCATATGTGGATAGTTCTTTCATAATTTCCATCATTCTCATGCACACATGCATCAATTTATTGTTGGAAATATCAGTAGTTACCTACAACCAACTAGCCATGGCTCACTACCTCCAAAAAAATAAATTCCATGCCAAAAAGAAGAACAAGAATGAATGAGGAACAATGAATGGTGAACAATGATTGAAGAACCCCCAAATAACCAAAAACATGGTTTAAAAAATTACATGCAATAATGCACCATGTGGCCTCCCCAAGAAGCTCACATAACCACTTTTCCCAACTAATTCCAAGATGGGTGAATAAAATATAGTAAAATTATTAGCCCCTTTACTCCCCTCCCTCATGGAATCATATCCCCCTATAACTCTGTCTTTTTCCGTATTATTTCCAGTAATGCATTTTTATTAATAATATTCAAAGTATTACATTGTTAGGCTCTCCAGCCTTTCAAATTTACAGGTGCTTCGGCCTTTCATCAAATATACACAAATACATTATTAATATTGGGACTCAAAATGGACATATCAAATTCCCCTCTCCCTTATTTTGGCACTGTCCTTAGTGCATATCACCATGCAGGTGTACATATATATAGAATTTTTAACAAAATTCAAAAACAATTACGAGTATGCATCCCTCATTGTATCTTCCCACTCCCATGTTGCTTCTTCAGGGATGTAGCGTATCCACTAGACCTTTACCTTCCCTATGGATTTGTTCTGGAGCACCATGACCTTCATGTCTAGTATACACATTATATGTGCCTGAAAGATTCCTTCTGGATCCACCTAAATCAAAGTCCAATCAAAGACATGGTTAGGATCATGCACATAATTTTTCAGCAAATATACATGAAATACAATATGCACATTCATGGAAGCAGGCAATGAAAGCATGTATGCAACTAGCCCTATTATGTCCAATATCTCAAATGGACCATAGAATATCGCTACTATCTTAGTACATCTTCCCAACTTCAATGAGATCTTCTCGGGCTTCACTTTCAAAAACACGTGCTCTCCCACTTTAAACTCTCTAGTTTTCCTACTCTTATCTACATAACTTTTTTTCCTGTCTTGTGTTGCTTTCAAATTCTACCTAATTTTAACCATCTGCTCTTCCATCTCCTTGAGAAATTATGGCCCAAGTACAACTATGTCTATTGGGTTATCCTAACTCACTGAAGTATTGTATTTCCTACCATACAAAGCTTAAAATGGGATCATCTTCAATTAATCTTGTTACCCATTATTGTAGGTAAACTCAACCAAATGCAAATAATCTTCCCACTTGTATGACTTATCCATCACATACATTCTTAACATGTTTTCAATCACTTGGTTGACTCTCTTTCTCTATCTATCTAACTGTGGATGATATATTTTACTAAAATTCATATTTATTTGAAACAATTGTCATAGGTATTCCAAGCAACCTAGCAATTTCCTTTATAGAAATTTCTGCAATATTAATTTTTTTATGAGTCATCTTCACTAGAATAAAATGAGTATCCTTTGTTAATTTATCCACCACTAAAATTATTGAATCATGTTGCCTTGTTTTCCTAGGAAATTTAGTGATAAAATCAATGGTTACCACTTCCCATTTCCGCTCTAGGATTGGAAATGGGTGTAGCAAACCTACTAGGTATCTATGCTCAATTTTCAGTCTTTGACATTCCATACATTTGGCAATGTAATTAGCAACAACTTTCTGCATTCCTAGCCAAAAGCATTGGCTTCTTATTGTTTCAATTGTTTTCCAGTAATCGGGATGTTCAGCATATGGAGTATTATGCATTTATTTTAACACTAAATTCCTTAGCAATCAATATTATTTCATCTTATAATATTAAAATTTGTGTTGTACATCTTCCTGCTATAAGCTTTATTTTACTTGTGGGTAATATTGGTCTATAACAACATCATCTAAAAAAATTTCCTTTAAATCGGATTGGTGCATACTAATGGTTGTAGCATGCATGATATGTACCCTTCTATTGAGTGCATCGACAACTTTATTTTATTTTCCTTTGATATGTTTGATTTCAAAGTCATACTCACTTAAAAATTCTAGCCATCCCATTTTCCTAGCATTTAAAGGCAATTGTTCAAACAAATATTTCAGACCATGTGGTTTGTCCTTAATTCAAATTTCTCCCCCATGAGATAATGTCTCCAAATCCTTAATGCATGAACTATGGCGGCAAGCTCTAAATCATTTGTGGCATAATTCATCTCATGTTCTTTAATATTTGTGGACTCATAACTAATGACATGTCCATTTTGAGTGAGGAATCCACCAAGCCCTTCTTTGCATGCATCTATGCATACCACAAAATTTTCATTTGGATCAGCAATATTCAAAACAGGTTCACTAGAAAGTAACTCTTTCAATAAATTAAAATTTTCTTCACACTTTGTTGTCCATTCAAACTCAATTCCCTTCTTTTGTAAAGAAGTGATGGGATGATCAATTTTAGAGAATCATTATATAAACCTCTTGTAGTATCCGGCTAATCCCATAAAAGATTTTACTTTTGAAACATTCTTTGGTGTTGTCCATCCCTTAATGGCTTCAATCTTCTATGGATCCACTATTATGCATTCTTCTAAAATGATGTGCCACAAATAATGAATCTTTTCTTGGTAAAAATATCACTTGCTTAGCTTGGCATACAATTGATGCTCCATTAGTACTTGCAATACCAATCTCAAATGGTGTTCGTGTATTCTTCTAACTTGAAATAAATAAGCATGTCATCCAAGAACACAATGACAAACTTATCTATATAATTTATGAATATGTCATTCATTAAGCACATAAATACAGCTGGTGCATTGGTCAGTCCAAATGGCACCACCAAAAATTCATAATTACCATACATGGTTCTAAAAGTTGTCTTATTGATGTCTTCTTCCTTGATTTTCACCTTGTGATATATTGATCTCAAGTCTATCTTTGAAAATATATTTTCTCCTCTTAGTTGATCAAATATGTCATCAATTCTAGATATAGGGTATTTATTCTTCATAGTGGCTTTATTCAATTGTCTAAAGTCAATACACAACCTCAACATTCCATCCTTGTTTTTCACAAAGAGTACTAGTGCTCCCCAAGTTGAAACACTTGGGCATATGTACCCTTTCTTCAACTAATATTCTAGCCACATTTGTAATTCTTTTAATTTGGTTTACTCATTCTATAAGGAGTATTTGATACCATGGAAGATCCTGGCACTAAATCAATAGAGAAATTTGTATCCCTCTTTGGTGGAAATCCTAGTATTTCTTTGAATACATATTCAAACTCTTGCAATACTGAGAAATATTCAAGACTTGGCCCTTTGGTATTATCTGGATACTCCAAATGAGTTGTATACAATTTACATCCCTTCCTAAAACATCTCTTCAGATGTAAGGGTGAAATATACCTTATATAAATGGGTCTTGGAATTCCTTGCATAATGCTTTGTTTTCCTTCTTCATCTAGAAATGTAAATGTCTTGTTATGTAAATCTAGGACAACATGATTCTTGTCCAAACAGTCTATTCCAATTAAGAGATCGTAAGATCCTAATGGTATCATATTCAAATCAATATTTTTATTCACTTCATTCATATCTATTGGATAACCTCTCATAGTCTCATTGATCCTTCTTTTGGTTCCGATGGCTAGTTGAACCAACCATGATCTTTCAAGCTTACTTTTCATCAAATGAAATATGTACACTATTTTAGGATCTATGTGACTATTGATTTCTACTGAATCAATTAAAATAGAAACAAGCTGATTTATGATCTTACATTCCACCTCAATCATATGGGATTGGTGTTATTCTTGTCGATCTTATAGGGTTGCATATATCCTTGGAATATTTCTACCCATGTCTTCCACTATAGTAGCATTTTGAATGTTGTGGAAGTTCCTCATTTTGTCTTCTTTTTTAGGGTAATGTTTGTACATGTGATCTTCTTTACATCCCCAACATTTTATTGGTAGACTTCCCCTTTTTCCTAAGGAGTCTTCCATCTTGGATTCATTCTTAGTAGGTTGATTTTGTTGATATGAGTTAGGACGGTTTCTGTTTAAAGGAGGTTTGAATCCCTTCCTTCATTGATCTAATTTCTCCTTCTTATCCTTCAAATATTTCTGAAAAGTCTCTCTTCCTTTTCATTTCTCGTACAGGTACATGGATTTTCTAATGGTCTCTTCCAAAGTTACAGGTTCATCAAATTGAATTTTATCTATGTAAAAGGATGGAATACCACTTAGAAACCTTTGTATTTCCACCTTCTCCTCTTTGTTAAAACCCACATACCTCAACAACTCCAAGAAATTTTTTTCATATTATTCCATGGTCATGCTTCATGGATTGAGTTCAAAGAAATCCTACATCTCATTGTCATAATAGTGCTCTGAAATATACTCCTGCTAGAAATATTTCTTGAATTGATTCCAAGAAATATTGTTCTCATCAATGTGTTTGACGTGTTTCAATTGATCACACCACACAGATTCTTTTCCATGCAAATGGTATGTGTAAACCATAGCTTCTAGGTTAGATGAGTAGTTGTGCAGCTGAAAATATTTTATGATTCAAAGCAAACAGGTTTCATCATTGTTGGCACAAGGGCATACCCAGGGTTCAACGCTTCAACAGTGCACCAACAAAACCCTAACTACCGGCTCTTTCGGCAACACCTGCAAAGCAGATGAATTCTCACCCAAGGTAGAGGCAGGGGTGGTTGCAGGACTCCAATGTCTACAACCTAGCTGGGACATAGATCTATGATTATACCACTTAACAAGAACTTAACAATTAGCATTCATCAGTAATTAATCCTTATTCACATCACAGATCCAAACCCTAATTACAGAGTAGTGCAGTATTCAACAAGATCTAACACATTCAAGCACTTAGCATGGAGAGATAGATCAGATCTAACATTCATTCACCTTACCAAGAACTAAGCTATTATACCAGATGCATCATACATAAATATATCAGCACTAAGCATAAATCAAATCACTAGCATACAACATAATGCACAAAGAAACCATAATACAAGATATACGTGGTTCACCCCAGTGTGGGGCTATGTCCACCCACTCTTCATCTTCTTTATTATCTTCTGTCAATCTCCTTACATGCACAAAGCCTCATAACCCACTCTGCATAGGACAGGAGATCTGTTCGCACCTTGCCAGATCCTCCTTCCCCAAGCTAGGTGTAAGCACAAAGCCTTATTACAATCACTTGCACTTAGCTCTGCATGTCTTAACACATAGAATGCATGAAGCATCCACATCCTTATTACCCTTAGCACTGACTACTTACATCACCTAGCTTTCTATTTATACATTTACAAAATGGGCCTAAACATGGGTAAACAAATGGGCCGACATCCCATACCCGTTACATAAATCCTAATCCCAAAAGATTCCCTAAAAAGGGGTCGATATCCCACGATCTATTCTTCGACTTGCACTCTGCCTTCAACCAGCCTGTCGAAGTCCCAAAAGAGGTCAAACATGACCAAGGATCTCTAAAAATTGGTCAAGGGCCAACAGGCCCCCAAAAACACTCACCTATGACTCATCTCGAGTCACTCTAGTCTGGGTAAATCTGCCTCAAAATCCTTGAGCTTGGCTCGAGCTGCTTCAACCTGTTGCTGCTCTAAGGCCTCCTTCTCGATGAACTCTTGAATAACTGCCTCATTCACCGGTCCTTCTAAGTGTCGTTCTACCGAAGTGAGTCACTGGCTGGAGCTTCTGAGTCACTTTCATGACTTTGCTTTGTATGGCATGAACCTGCTTCTGAGCCATCCGTTGTTCTTGGGATCTTTTCATCCTCTCAACTATTGACAGGAGTTTCAACTGTGCTTGTACTATTGTTGCTTGCTTCTTTCCTTCCTAGAGTCGTGACTCCAGTGTCTTCAATTCGGGGTCCTTAGTAAGGCACTCATAAGTCTGGGCACTGTGACTACTTAGTTGTTTACATTCCATGGCTAATGCTTTGATTCTTTCAATTGTGCTTCGAGCAATTGCTTCTCTCGGGTCTGGCACTTCCTATAAAGTGCTTGGCATTATTTGTAGCTCAAGTTATGCGACTCTTTGTTGAAGCTATTGAATGGTTTCAACAAGCTTCATCACTTGATTCTCCACTGGGTCTTCCTCTTTTTTCTCTAAGCCCATCACAGAGAGAAGTGCTCTATTGACTTCTTCTTTAACTCTGACTTGCTCCGCGAGCAGTTGTTCTTTCTCCTACTGTATTTGTGTTTTATTTTCTTTGAACTTGGTTTGGAGGTCTTCCTTCTCCTGCTGTGCAACTCGGCGTTTCTCTATGATTTCCTCTTGTTCTTTCTTCAGGGCCACTAAGGCCTGGTATTTTTCTTCATGTAAGTGACAAAGGTGAGCTTCAGTCACATCAGCTATTCTATGGAGTTGGGCAGGATCATCTCCCAACTATGGTTCTTCTAGTGTCGGGGGTGCATTGGACATTGTACGATTGAAGTGAAGGGCTTGTTGTACTCCTCTCAGCTCTGTCTCAATTATATCATACATGCCTTCTTGTTTGGATTCAATTCTATGCAAAATATCTTCTGAGGCATCCGATACGACTGCGATAATGAAGTCGAAGTCATCGACCGTGAGTACAGTCCGCAGCTTCGACTTACTTGCTTTGGACTTATTCCATGATGTAGGTTTCATGGGGAAAACCTTTCTTTTCTTGGATGTCTCTGACTCTTAAAGGGGGTTCCTAGGCAATGTTACTTCACCCTGCTTCTGTTTGTTTTCTTCCCCTTCTTTATCTTCCTTGTTCACTTCGTTGTCTCCTCCTCCGCTAGGTGAATCTGATGCAGTCTCTTCTGATGTGTTGTCTATTTCGTGTACATCTTCCTTATTTTTCTTTCTACTACTACTGGGTGCATCATAATCTTCGTTAGTAACCACTGGACTTCAAATGAGGTTGGGATCAGACAACATTTCCTGTTCGACTGGTATAGGGAACTTTGCAGACCATTCCTTAGTGATTTCTTCTAGATCCTCCTATGTGAGCCTGTAGTAGAACTGAAGCTCTTATTTACTCTCGTCTGCATGCACAGTAATATAAATAAAATGCCTATTTGTGTGGAACTTCATAAGGGGCCTGAACCTATCTAGGGTGTTTGGTGTCATATCAGGGAAAGACTCAATATCCCTCTTCAGCTACTAGTAAGAGGTATGGAATACTATGTTTGACTGTCATTTCTTCCCCATATCTCTTGAATACCAGAGCGTGGTGAACTTCACAGCGAGTGGCTCAAATGGCTCAATTTCAAGGAAGGTCGCACCTTCCAGCATCTCCCAAGCAGTGAATAAAATGAGGATCAGAAGCCAGCTAAAATGGAACTCATATCCCTGATCCTGAGCTTCGCGAAAATCCATTTCTAACTGATTGACTAGGTAACTGGCCTAGTTCATCTATAGTACTTCCACGCATTTTACTGCGAGGTCAACGACAAACCTTGTGACCTGCATGGGTCTGTTCTGTCTTACTATCTTACCAGGAATCAACTGGAAAGAAAGGCGCACTGCGCCATTCTAAATGGAGGCTACCTTGTATCCCCACGTCCCTTTCTCTACATCGCCATAGGTGTCTTTAATCCTCTGTGCCAGGGCATGGTCTACAGCCTTCCCTGGATAAAATTCTTGCAGGTCTGGTCCCTGCATGCTCAATATGATGATCCTATGGATCAGCATCGGATCGATAGTGATGCGTCTATCTAACCATAGATATCCGCCATGGAATCACGACAGCAGGATTTTAACACATGCGTTAACCTCCTGGTGCCTTCCAAAATGTGGTATCTTCATTAAGTTCAATATAGTGGACCTCGTGATGTCCATAGTCCACAGTTGGGGGATGATCTTCGACTTCTTCCCCTTGGTCTTGGTCAAATATTTGTGAGGTGCGAGCATGCCAAAGATCTTGCAGTATCCTAGGTTATAGTCACTAATCTTCAAAGTTGGAATCCTCTCCAACTACGGTCTGACTGCTTGTATTCCCTTCGAAAGGTACGTAGTGATGACTGTGTAGTCAAAGTCCCTCAGGACACTGTCACAACTCACCACATTGGCCATGGGTGGGATGTAGTCGGGTAGGATGGATGGGATTAATATTGTATTCGCCAAGTCATCACGATGCTTGGGTCTTTTCTCAGTCGCAGCTCGGGATGGTCTAGATCCACGAGTAGTCGATGGGGAGGCTTGCACTCCTCGCGTTGATGAGGCTTGGATGCCTGCGGACATCACCTTCTCAGCCATGAGGTCTATTATAATCTCTTCGATAGCTTTCTCTGTTGCGCTAACTTTCTTCGACATTCACACTTGAGATCTGATATCTCAGTTTGGTGAACAATACTCATTGTAATAGAATGGATAGCGAGGTCTCAATGATCACTGCATGAAATCAACTAGTTCTCTACAGGCACGGATAATCACAATTGGAAAAATCTTTCTTGATGCAACGCTTGGCGGGATAAATAGATAACATCATAATGGTTTATTTCAATGGGTTGCAAAGCCTTATTCAATGAAATTCCATCCATTATGGCACAGTCTCAATGGTCCAATGGTGAACTTTCAGGCCATAATTTCTTTCCTAATCGTTCGGGAGCATCGATCAAATGGTCATATTGCCTCCAACGGTCATATTTCACCGCCATGGCGAAGTTCCATTCTTTGTTGTACTAATATTCCGGCGAAGTTCAAATTCTGGGAACCTTCCTTCTGCGAAGTTCTTCTAGAGCTTCTTGCAATTTTTCTAACTTTGCCCTCTTCTTACTGATCTTTTTGGCCTTCTTTCCTATGATCTAAATCACTGGTTTCCTCTTTCCATTATCATTCTTATCTCCTCTTGGCATGATAAATTTTCACTGGGGAGGGTCTTTCATAGGGTTCAAGGGTAATACTTCTTCTCTTTCTGGAGTAGGTGCTATACTCTCTTATACAGATAGGTGTCTCCAGTCTTCCTATGTCCTTTCAACTTCGACATCCATCTCTTTGGTCTTTAGTAGCTTCAACTGGTTCTCTTGTTCTTCCAGTAAGTGCGTTATTCTCCTAGCCATGAAATCTCTTAGTTCTTTCTTTTTCTGTTCTAGATCCTCCTCTTCCTGTTTCCTTCGTATATGATCTTTCCCAATCCAAGTTTTTCCTAGCAATATAGCAAATGGGGCATTGTTCTCAACAAACTTAACGATCTCAAATTCTTCTTATGTCGAAGTTCCATGAGCACTCATATATATTTGGGTAAGTCTTCCACATAGGGTTGTCAGCTTTCCTCTAAATAATCTTATTCCTCCTAATTAAGGAACCATAGCATGCTTTCCCAAAATTTCCCAAGTTCTTTCTGTCATGATATTCACCTGTGTTTCCTCATCCAGGACATAGTCTATGTTGAAGTATCCTATTCTTGTTTCTATGTACTCTTTCTCTTTTAATACCTCTGATAAGTTAATATTTCTATGATCATTCAAGGTTTCTTTCATCTGTAATAATACAATCTCTTATTCTTTCTAGGGTTCTATTTTATCCTTAGTTTCTTGTCTTGTCTTGTCATTTTCTTGTTTCATATTCATATTTTCAACTTTAGCAATCATTATAGGACAATCCAAAAGTTCATGGTCCATAGATTTATAGCAAAGACAACTAGGTCTTCTACCAAGGAATTCCTTAGCAATATGTCTCGGACTTCTGCAACTGTAGCAAAGAGTTAATCCTCTCTTTCTCTTAAATGATCCCCAACCCTTCATGTACTGCGCACTGGGATCACAGTAACTAACCTGCAAAAAATTCTTTCTAGGATCATGCATCCATTTGTTAGTCCAAACATTCTTTCTATGCATAGGAATAACATATCTTTCATTGCTTCTATCAGATCTATTCATATCAAATCTTCTTTCTTCTAATTGTGCCCTAGTTTTCAGACTAGGACAAAATTTATCAAACATACCTAGATTCATTCTTTCAAAACAAAAATTTCACTTATCTTACCTTTCTCAGAGCACAAAGCTTTCAGATCTTACCTTTTCTTCAGATCACACTTCACTTCTTAGCACAGAGCTCCGTAAGTCAATACTGCGCATTAAAGCACAAATCTACACACATAGATTTATTTTCTTCAGTTCCTAGCAATCACAGTTTTAGGTCCCGGCAACGGAACCATTTGTTGGCACAGGGGCAGACCTAGGGTTCAATGCTTCAACAAAACACTAACAAAACCCTAACTACCGGCCCTTTCGGCAACACCTGTGAAGCAGATGAAGTCTCATCCGAGGTAGAGGCAATGGTGGTTGCAGGACTCCAGTGTATACAACCTAGTTGGGACACAGATCTATGATTATACCACTTAACAAGAACTTATCAGTTAACATTCATCAGTAATTAATCCGTATTCACATCACAGATCCAAACCCTAATTACAGAGCATCGTAGTATTCAAAAAGATCTAACACATTCAAGCACTTAGCATGGAGAGATAGATCAGATCTAACATTCATTCACCTTACCAAGCACTAAGCTATTATACCAGATGCATCATACATAAAGATATCGTCACTAGGCATAAATCACATCAATAACATAAAACATAATGCACAAAACAACCATAACACAGGATATATGTGGTTCACCCCAGTGTGGGGCTACGTCCACCAACTCTTCATCTTCTTTATTATCTTCTGTCAATCTCCTTACATGCACAAAACCTCAGAACCAACTCTGCATAGGACAGGAGATCTACGTGCACCTTGCCAAATCCTCCTTCCCCAAGCTAGGTGTAAGCATAAATCCTTATTACAATCACTTTCACTTAGCTTTGCAAGTATTAACACATAGCACGCACGAAGCATCCACAACTACTCGCACTTAGCACAATATAGCACTTAGCACCACATCCTTATTACCCTTAGCACCACCTACTTAAATCACCTAGATTTATATTTATACATTTACAAAATGGGCCTAAATATGGGTAAACCCATGGGCCTACATCCCATACCCATTACATAAAACCTAATCCCAAAAGCTTCCCTAAAAAGGGGTCGAGATCCCGCAATCTCTGCTTCGACTTGCACTCCGCCTTCGACCGTCTTGTCGAAGTCCAAAAAGAGGTCAAACATGACCAAGGATATCCAAAACTTGGTCAAGGTCCAAAAAGAATCATCTCCCTTTTTGTTTTCACCATCAAAGTTTGGTAACTTAAGCTTTCTAAGCTCTTCTTACAAGTTGCCCAACTCATATTTTCTTCTTTGATAGCTAACATGAGACACTTTTTGGTTACCACTTGACTCTTCAAAGGCATAAAAATTCTTGGTTGAATGAGTAGGTGAGTAATGATGTATTTGATCTCTACTATCATTTATTGATTTCATGGATCCTTTGTATTTATCTATCCTTTCATGAGGTATTCCTCCTTCCTCATGTCTTAAACCTAGTCCATTCTTAAATTGTCTTTGCAACTAGTTTAGGCTTTGCAACAATTGAGTATTGATTTGATTTTTTTCCTCCTGAGCTCTCATTATCTTATCATTATCATCTCTATAAATTTTCACTTCCATTCTTGAACTTCTCATAGTCTCTACCAATTTTGTTGGCTCCACTCTGCTCCTATGTCCATTAGATACTATCTCTTCATTACCCAAACTAATATTTTGGCCTTTGGCTTCTCTCTCATTATTGTAGTCTCTTTGTGCATATTCCATGTCTATCATATGCAATTCTAACTTGATTTGATTTTCTTATATCCCTAATTCTGAAAACTTTGGAAGCAACCATTTTTGTTAGAATTATGCATATTATAAAAATTATGTCAATTAATGCTACAGGTGCTCCTTCTTCTCACTTCATGAAGAATCATATCACACTTATCCAAATTCTAAACTTTCAATATTATTCTCCTCTAAAACATATTTCCAATTACTATCCTTATGCCCCAATCTAATCTTTAAGCTGAAAGTTATGGCTTTCTGAAAAAGTCATTTTCACCCAATTTGTGCACTTTCTTCACTAGTGCAATTTGACTGGGAGACTAACTTTTGTCAATTGTAAAAGAAAAACCATCAAGAACCAAGAAATATTCTATATCATACATTGCTAATATTCATGATGGTGAACACAACAACTTTCATATGATCAATCTATTGCTCCAGTAAGATTCCACAACAATATGGAAATTCCAACTTTGTCCTTTTTCCAATTTTTCCATACTTAGATTTTTTTTTTTTAAATATAGGCTATAATTTTCCTATGCGGTAATATTCTAATGTGGTTGTTGATGTGGAACCATGAGTCCACATGGAACCCTTAGTGGATGCCATGTCACCCCCCCAACCACCCTGGCATACCTTGTCATATGATTATTACCACCTCCTCTCTTTCTTCCCTCTTCCCTTACCTTTATCTTCTCCTTCTTTATTTTCTTTACGCTTCCATATAAAAATTTATTAAATTTAGGCCCCTCCTAGCATGACCAATTCCTCGATGGGCTAAGAGGGTCCCACTTCATCGAAACTCACCACTTGTTTCCTATCCATTGGTTGTGGGGATGGATGGGTCCCATCCTACACCTTTACCCTTCCTACGCACAACATGCATGAACATTATATCAGACGGTAGGAATGATCATAGATCAACGGTCGAGAGTAATATCGAAATGACACACAAACCTCTAATACCACCAAACTACCTTGGAAATATATGGTAGCCTCACATGCATTTTGAAATATTTTGAAATTTTCAAAACCACTTACAAAGTCTTCGATACCACTAATGGTATCCATCTACCTCCATGGCTTGTCACCCCACCATGGTGGTTTTCCACCCCGCCATTGGGGCCTACCACCCCACCATGGTGACCTACCATCGTTCCATTGACATTCTGCCATGGAAATACATGTCACCATCACCACATCACCTGACATCTGGAAACCACATCATCACTGATGTCATTGTATGAAAAAGTTCAATTTTTCCA
>JASDQU010108975.1:58474-81488 GCA_032191745.1 Picea mariana | reverse complement strand
ACCATCACCACATCACCTGACATCTGGAAACCACATCATCACTGATGTCATTGTATGAAAAAGTTCAATTTTTCCAAAGATTCCCAAAAAATGCATATTTTCAAGAAATGTCGTTCGGTGGCCCAAGCACCCTCTAGCTTGGCCTATGCGAACATTATCATTTTCTCACCTATGTGTTGGCCCATATGTCCCAATAATTGTAATCCTTTCTCTAATACCAATCTGTAACATACCATGTTACCAACAAACCCGACAATTTTCTCAAATGCCAATCTATGGCGTGCCCATTTGCCTAGGTACCTCTAAATTCGTCTTCTTGGGTGCATTCCAAATTTCTGTTACCATTATTTAATAACCAAGAAACATGCAACGAAAAAGAAAAACTATGAAATATGCAACATGCACATGAACATGTATAGGCTCATGTATTAATCCAAGAAAATGTGCTTTAATCTTATGCTCATGCAATATATAGCAATAAATGAATTATTAACATGGTGGAATTGAAATAAATACACAAAGAACTTATCTTTGATGAATAGCTTCATGAACTAGATATAGACGTCGAATGTTCCACCAAACCTTATGTTATTTTACACATAAACTCTCTACAATAGGCCACCCCTGATCCGAGGCTATGAATTCACAAGGATGAGTTTCCAGGCCAACTCTAAAACAAATAGTACTTAACTAACAATCTCTCATAGTTTTCTCAACCACACAACAATCCTAGTTTACCATATCTCTTTCCCACTCAGCCTGCATAACTCAAAGAAATGAACCCCCTTCTCACCAATGCAATCCCTTAGGTTGTCGCAATCCCTTAGGTTGTCCCACTTCTTTCTAGGGAGTTAGTGCTACTGATCAATAAATCTCAATGATGTAAACTCCAAGGATTATCAATTATGGATAGTTTGTTATAGCCTTAATTTCCACCCTACAGGGCTAGAGGGGAATACAACAAAATATAAAATCCAAGAAACAACTCTAGCTTAATATTTAGAAATTTTTTGCAGGGTGTCTCTTGCTTGAGTCTAAAGGAAATCCACAAAAGTATATCCCTTTTTCTGGCTCATATCAATAGGCAGGTCGTAGGGAGATCTTACTATCCACTCGTGATATTTTCTCCATAACATAGGTGGTGACTCCACTGGGGAAGGATCTTTGATTCTTCTCTAGTTCATAATCCCTTTCCTTTTATCCTCTATTTTGATTTGATTTTTTTCTTCCATGATACTCCCTTAGAGGTTGGATCCCTCAAATCTGATTGGACCTAAGTCAGATCTCTCTATTTGAAAAATTATGCAGGGTGGCGTTTGTTTGACTACTGTTGACAAACGATGCATCACGTGTTGCAAGTCATCTAACCCACGACACCCCATGTAAATTGGGAAAATTGCATAATTGGCATATTCATGTGATCATATCTAACTTGGTTGGTCTCAGGGGTCTTTGATTGGTCTTTATTTCTAGATATTCTCTCTGATTCAATCTTTTTGTCACACCATTGTGTCTTTGATTTTGGTTTGAAGTGTGTTTGTGTCCTTGTTTGGATTGATTGTTTAAGCGTGTTTGTTGTCTAGTGATTTATTGAAGTTTAGCAGTGCACCCAGTAGATATGATCATATCTGGTAGATTCTTGTATCGATCACATTTTTTTTGTGATTGGTGTTCATTACTAGATCTACTTTCATAGGTTAGTTTTGGGTTGAGATTCTTGTAGAGACATTGGAGTGGGATTTGCAGCATCATTATCAATTTCCTACAACCCTTGCTTGTTGATTTGTTGGTTTTCCATTCACAGATTGTGTTGTTGTTTAGAGTAAGAAGCCCTTTGCGTCATATTCAAAAAAATAAACCAAAAAATCTTTGCATGCTTACGATATTTTGAAGCATTAAAAACAAAGTGCATTGTAGAAGTGTTTGGTTTGAGATATTGTCAAAAGTTTGGATCTGATTTTTTTGCATGATTGCTTAGTGTTTGAGAGGTTTCATTTTGAAGTTTACAAAGTAAAATATTTCTTCTCTCTCCCGTAGTTATAATTAATCGAATTGAACAAGTGCATTAGCATTTTTTTCATTTCTCTGGTTGGGTCAAGAGTAAACATCATAAAAGATTCATCCATTTTCCCTTTGACATAACAACAACCATAAGAAAAGAATTCATAAATTAAAATCAATTAGACTTTTTTCTTTATTAGAAAACCAACATTAGATAGGTTTAGGTCCTTGGAATAGGATTGGAGATGAACTCTCCAAGGCCACCAAAACGAAACCTAGATTCATTAAAGAGTGTAAAATCCATTTTTTATGTCAGGAAGCTCCTCTAGCATACGATTCAAGCACGAGGTCACATCAAGAAAAGTAGGGAGATTACCCTTTTCTGCTTGTTCTGGTGTTTGTGGTATCACTTTGATTACTATTTATGGAGTTTCATTGGTGCCACACCTCTATCTAAGGTAACACCTTCAAATCTTTGGGCTTAGTTACCCTACCCTTATGTGTGGTCGGACCTGCAATTGTTCGCCCACTCATTGATTGTGAGGTGGTGGACTTAGTGACCTTTAATAGGTAGCCTACATAAGTGACTGCAGGTGGGACATGCATGTAGTACCTAGGGCATAAATTTGTTCATGGTCTTAGTTCCCCTGGAGGGTGGCCACCTTAATAAAGGGTGTTTGTACTGGTCACATTTTTTTTGCATCATTTGTCATAATTTCTCCTCATACCTTCACTAGCCAATCTTGTGGAGAATTCATCCCCCCCAAAGGGTTGATTCTCGAAATCCCCCCCGAGCCATTGGCATTCTTATTGTTGTCCTAGATTTTTTAGGGGTGTGCTCTTTGGTTCCATGTCTACGTTGACCTTAGGTTGAATTGTGTTTTGATATACACATATTATTTTCATCATGTTTGAATCACCATGTTGGTTCCATCGATTACGAGGATTAGAGACAAACACTGAGGTACAACTTCCTCTCAAGCGATGCAAGATAGGTGACTGCAAATTTGAAGAGTCCCATATTTGGTTTGAGTAGACTGGTTTGGTTGAAGTGGAAGTGGTTGATGGAAGTCCTCCACGAAAATTTAACCCTCCTTTGACTAATACTGAAGCACCCATACTTATCCAGGTAAGGGATATTTTTAGTGAACCTTTTTCTTTGTTTAGAAATCCTTATACAATTGCAGGCCCAAGTGTTTCATCCAGTGTAGCTAAGCCATCAATCCCATCTGCAACTGGGACTGGGGGAATCCCCGTGAAGTCCACATTACCATCCCTAAGCACCATTTTACCTACACCATCTATGCATTTTTCCATGCTTCCCTCTATCTTACGGACACCGACCATGTCCTCTTTTCCATCCATTAGTCTACCTAGCATTCATATTCCCATCCATTCCAATTCCCACATCTATATATTTTTCTATTGGAGGGTTGAGACTCGGTTTCAGCATGAGTAATGTAATTCCTTCCACCTCCACCATTCCTATGAGCAGAACGACTTTTTTGGGTGATGGTTTACCTTTTGGATGGAATATTCCTAGTGGTTTTGGGGTTGTCCCTAGTCAGGATGGGGGAAACATTATGTCAGGAGGGTTTAATTTCCCATGGATTAGCACACCTTTCCATGGGGGCACATCCCTTAGGGGAGAATTTCCATAATGGGGAGCCTTTCCCTATATTCATACCTTCGGTTCTGGGGGGTTCTTCCTCGGGACTAGTTTTGGGAATACATTTCCTTTAGGGTCTACACCTAGCCCTAGGGGAAATCCCCTCAGGGGTACATCTAGTCTTAGGATCAGCCATGCTTTAAGAAGTGTCATCATCCTTGGGGGAACTCACTCTTTTGGAACACCACAACCCTCCAACAACATGAATGTAGGGGTAACACAAGGTTCGTCTAAGACGTCATGAACTTCATTTTCTTCCCAGTATTCATTTGCGCATACATCATTTCCCTTTCTTGGAATGTTAGATGGGCCTAATTTGTCGCATTGCAAAAATGAGTCTATTTCCCATAACCCTTCATGGTCGGTCATGCATGCTAAGCTACCATCAAACATGCCCAAATTCATCAGAAATGTGGGATAAGACCCCTTCACACCCATCATGACATATCATTTGTGGTGCTCATACAATTCATTGTGGATGATAGTGTGAGGTTGTGTCTCTTCCAAATATCCTTGACCAAAAGTTCCACAAAATGATATATTGAATTAGAAGGTGCTTCCTTTGAAAGAGTTAATGACTTGGAAATGGCATTTCTAATGCATTACCAATTGCCCATACGGTATGAGATAGGAACAGAGCTTCTAAATTCTCTGTGACAGGTTACCTTCACTCACATTTTTTATCATATTCATGAGTGCAGGTGAAGACGTAGGATGATCAAGACCCAAATTTCAAACAAACTCCTAATGGATTGGTTTACAAAGTCCCTCTTACCACCCATTTCTAAGGATGTAATTATGGACAAGGAGACTACTGAGGAGAAAGAAATAATGTGTGCCCAACACTTAGATTTTATTTACTCTCAATTGAGCACTCTTTATGATATTATCCTGCATGATCTGAGGTTGTCGACGGATCCCAGAAATCGAAACCTAGGACCCCACATTGATGGTGTGGTGGATTTTGTTTCCTATGCCTTTGTGGGCCAGTTGGTTTACCAAATGGGTCACATGTCTATTTCATCACACCTTTCATCTTCTTGTTCTAATGCTCAAACTGTTATAGTCCCTAATTAGACCTTCGATATGAATTCGGTGTAATCCACGCAACCGAAGAATCCTTAGCAACCTCAAGGAAAAAAGATGAGGAACAAACAGAAGAATTATAATGTTGATCAAGGGATTGTTCCCACCCAAAAAAATCAAGGGGGGGCACGAAAGAGAAGAAGAAGAGTTGGTTCACATGCATGATTTGTGGGGAGGACCACTCTACTCATCGGAGTCTACAGAAGGATGAGGTCCATTGATTTTTAGCTTAGCAAAGGGGCCCCCAACAACTCGTTATCCTAACTCATCTTTTCTCCCCTCAACCTCAACACATGGTTCCAGCAAATCCTTCCCCTCCACAAGGTGGCATGGAAGGTACCCCTCAATATGAGGGGCCATCCTGGAATGCTTCCATTTTCCTGTGTGACCAGAAGGTCAATTTGCAAACTAGAGCAAAGAACTATGAAATTTCTGATCCTACGCTTGTTATGAAAGAGTCAGCTTCTTCTTCCTAGCCTAGTGGCCCTATTTAGATCAAGAAGCCATCCTTTGACACATTGCTTCATCCCTTAAAGGGAATTATTCAACTAACAACACATAACCCAAATACATGGGTCGCTCACAACTATTGTATTGTGAAAGACTTGGCCCAAGCACCATGTGCCATGTCCACACTCAAAGTCCTCCAAAGATACCTAGCACAACAAAAATCCTTGTTGTCTTCCATAGGTGGGGTTGATCCATCGGAGTCAAGTTTTATAACCTTTGATTATGATCAGGTTCATCATAGGCTCTGCCATCAAATCCCTTTCCAGATCAAAGTGAGATCGATAGGGAAAAATATCTTTCGTACTTTGATTGATGAAGGAGCCTCGACTTGCATTATTTCTATGTCATGTTGGAATTCCCTCGGCTCTCCAAATCTCGACACATCTACATCATTATAGAAATAATTTGATGGACATATATTCCAACCCCATGGGATTATCAACACCTTACCCATTGAGTTAGGTGGTAAGACTATCTCTATTGTTGTGGAGGTCATCGACACACCTCTTGAGTACAATTTGTTTCTTAGGTGCACTTCATTCTACGATATTATTGCAATTGTCTTATCCATATTTAGGGTCTTATGATTCCCTCATCAAGGGAAAATAGTGACAAACAACCAACTTATGTTTTGTACCCCAGATCTTAGGGGTATAATGTACCCTTTGTCGGTGATACTCAACATTATTTCTTGAGTGTTAGTGCGAGAATGTTCAAATACTCTTCCCTCATTGGAACATTCCCTCTTCCCCCACCACCTCCTATTGTGAAGATTTCTCTAGTCAATATGATATCTTCATTTACCAGTGGATCCCTTGGGTCTCTTGATCCTTGGGTGGTTCCTCATCCCAAGGACGTTGAGTATTATGGAGCTTCTATGTCCCTCTTAGAAGTTGATATTGTCAATCTGGAAATCATGTCAATAGCAATTGATACTGGTCAACACCTCCATCCTCATATGGAGTGTGATCAACCTACTCCACCCGCATGGGTTTTTGACTCTCTGAGTTCACATGATTTCCTACATATTGAGTTTCCTCCAGATAAGACCATCCTATATGTCATGTATTCTCTATATAACCCCAAGGATGAGGTGATGCATCAATCATCTTGTCCTAATTCGGAACCAATAAGAGTTAGCATGATGAGTCATTATCTAAGGCTAGCACAATTTAACAAGGAATCCAATAGCCCTCCCAATCTTGACCATTTTCTTCCTCGATCATGCTTTTCAAAACTTGTCATTGAATTCTCTACTTCCCATTATACCGAATATTTATGTTTTGTACATCCTTCACGTCTTGATGGGCATCATCAAGGAGCTTCTCTAGCTCGCGAAACTAATCATGATGAGTATCTTCATATGCAAAAATACATTCCTATGTGGTGATGTAACTTGAGATGGTTTTCGGTTGCTTACAAATCATGCCAATACATATTGAACCAAATTTAGATCCAAGCTGGCTCTTGGATCAGAGGGGGATCCCTCATCTTATTTAAGAATGTTGACTATTTATTGTCACTGAGAATCAACTCATATCATTAAGCTCGGGATGCCAAATTTTGATGGTAAATAACATGATAAACTAGGTAGGCAGAGTTGAGGACAATGATGAGAGGAGACTGGAATAAAAATATTATAAATGACTCTGATCCGAAATTGGTCTTTTAAAGACTTTGGTTAAGTTTATGCATGAGTTATTTTACCATTCATAAATTGAAGAGAAGAAGAATTTTTAATGAAAAAATGTTGCATCCATCATAAATAATGCAGAATATAAAGTAAGCACTAAGAACAACAAACCATAACGCTAAGATTTTTAACGGAGTTCAGCAAAGTTGCCTACGTCTTCGGTCCCTTTGTCTCAGTGGGGGAGGATTTCTTATTAATATTCAATTCTTCAAAAATACATCAAATGGATTACAAAATGGTATGTCTATGTTATGCTCAACTTCAAGAATCCAACACAACTAACGACACTGAAAAAGGTTTAGCGTAGCCCTTGGAAATGGCCTCCAAAGTTCGCTTCTTCAATGGATTCCCTGCATAAAAATGGCTTAATATTCACAAAATATTCAGCATTATGCTAATATGAACCTCCTTGGAGTGTCAATAACCTCTGGTTTATATATATTTTTATTTGGGGATCCTATCCCAAATTCCTCCCAAGATCTGGCCTCAAATCAGGCTCTAGATCCCCCAATAATGGGCAAAATCCCATTAAAACTAGGTTGAAAATCAACAAAATCCACTTTACATAGTTTAAAACCCACATTTTGGCCAAATATGGGTGCACTCCCCTCTGTCTCCGGGCTCCAGGTCATATGGGTGGTCCATGTGTCCAATTGTTAGGAATTGGCTCCCTGGTCCTTTGCCTGGTCCTCTGTCCTTGGTCATGTGCTAATCCATATGGCCATGTGCTGAAGTGGAGCCCCCAGTCCTTAGCCTATGGTCCAACACCTTGGTCGGCGGGCTAGCCCTTCCAACCAGGCACTTATCCCCCAAATCTCGCGCATATCAACTTTAAAATAAATGTATGCCATATGGTTTAATGAACAAAGCATATTGGGTGGCTAGTGTGTGGATGTTAGGCCTTTCGCATGGTCAAAGGTCACAGGTTCGACTCCGTTGGAGTGCAAAAAAAATTTGACCCGGCCTTATTGGCCTCATCTGGAGTGCCACGCGGCACCCTGTGATTGGGCCATGTGTCACCCTGTGATTTTCTCATATTGCTGACGCATCGGTCCAGTCACCCTAACAACTCACCTGCACAGTTAGCACACCTGCCATGTGTCACGTCTGTAGCTTGCCACGTCACTACTACCTTTCATCCATAACCTTCCATGTATTAGACTGTCACTGAGCCACATAATCATATGGACTGCCACGTCAGCATACGTATAGTCTGTTAGAACCCTATATAATAGGAAATCAGTATTCTAAATAATATTTATCTATTTCAGGCATTATGTGTTTGCTCATGACGCATGGTGAAGGCAACAAAAAGCGCTCGACACTGACCAAGCATAAGATGAGTACCTATGCGCGAGCTTCAAAGCGAGTTCTGATGCATTTGTAGCAAAAAATTGTGAATTGGTTTGAAATGGCGAAATTTAATTCTTGTGGGCAAATACAAATTTGGTTTATTAGCCAAAATTTGGTCTTTTGAGCCAAAATTGGCCCCTCGGCCTTTATGTAGAGTTTTTGTCTTGTTTATCAAAATATAAATATTTTGACACTATTTTTAGCAACAAATTATATTGGCCTAGGGCCAACCCCTGAATAATCAACACCGAGGGTAAGCACCATTTCACAAACTGACAGCAAACACTCAAGCCAGCGCCAGCGCCAAACTCCAAAGATAGCCTTGGGCTCACTTCATCGAAATACTTTGCAGCTATTGGCATATATCAATACTCATTTGTGTTTTCTTCTCATGAATGTGGGATTAATTCCCAAAACTTTAAAAATAAAAACACAGAGTTACTTGGTGCGCCCAGGTGTCGACCAAATTTTATGTGTCAAGTATTGGCTAGGCGATGACAGTCAACGTGGGCAGGTCCATATTTTGATACACCATGTGTAGTGGAGATCGTGCCCCAAGGTTACTGTACAGGTGTCCAAACAATGTGATATCGTTGTGGTTGCTCAGGCTGCATGCGCCCACGAAGAGCAGTAGCATGTAAGACCAGGTTGCAATGGTTGTCATAGAAAATGGACAAAGTATTCATAATTTTTATCATGGATAGGGGCTAGGGTCGTAAAACATTGAATTCATGTTGAATCCCCTCATTTCCCTCACCAATGGAGATCGTAAAATGCATTACAGAAAGAGAAAATGATGAAGAGGCTCAGCTACTCGGTTGTTTACCGAGGATGTTACAGCAATCAGATCGGGGCAGCAGCATCAAGTCCGTCATCTCAATATCCATGAATAACCGGTGGGTGCAAGTCTAATGAGCAAATGTGGAGTGAAATTTCCCAAATATATTGTTGTATCTTCAGTTGCAGAAGTGAAACAGGCCATCAGAGATGCGTTTCCTAGAGAGAAAGAGGTTGTTGTGAAAAGTCAAGTACTCGTTGGTGGTCGAGGATTGGGAACATTTAAAAATGGTTTGATGGGGGTGTTCATATTGCCAAAATTGATGAAGCAGAGGAATAACAGATGAAGATGCTGCAAAAGTTGTAGAAGGTCGGCCCCCCAGGTTTGTTGATAGAGACACATCAATAAATCAAGTAAACAGATGTATGATTTATTCTATGAAACAGAATGTACACTTCTTGAGATAAATCCTATTGCAGAGACCGTTGATGGCCAATTAGTAGTTGTTGAAGCTGACTTGAACTATAGTGAGAAATACAGTTGGTTATTTGAAACAAAGCAGCTTTGAGACAGATACTTGTTCAAATCAGTCAATTAGCACCTTAACAAGCAATTGTGAAGGGATGAGCTATGTGACACAGGTTTTAGATGCATGTAAGCCTTATTGTGGATCATGGGTTGGAGTTATTGCATTAACAGGTGCTATAAAAAGAATCATATGGGGGTTAGTGTCTGCCTTAGAGAATCTTGATCAGCAATGCCGCAACGACAAAACAGGATCATTGAAATGGAAACACGATCTTCTTGTTAAATGGGAGCCCTCTCTTGAAGGTTTTGTGTATTTCATTAACTTGTGCATTAACAAGTTTCTTGTAGGTGATATCTTAGATGAGGCAGTTACTATTGAAAGAGATGTTGCTTGTCATCAAAGAAACAATACCACATCTAAACAAGATACAGATACAGAACTCCTAAAAGATTATGGTATAGCAAAAGAGATGGAAACTGAATTTGGGCAAGAGAAAGATAGTGAAACAGAAGAAGAGAAGAATGAATAGGAACACACTAACTTAGATGATCACATGGATATAACTGATGATGACGAAGATGATGGTGTTATTGACAATGGTGATTTTCTGGATCCTAAGTCACAATTCCTTCAAAATGACACAGACCTGCATGTTTTTAAGGGCAATGAGCAGTGCTCAGACCTTGCTGAAATACCAGATTTGAACAAGTCCTTCTTAGAAAAGTTGTTGAAAGGAGAAAAGCCAGATCAAGCGAATTTACTTGGAGAACTCTTCCTTGCATTGACAGGTGTTGTGAAGCTAAAGCATCTGTCATCTTCTCCCAAGGTTATAATGTCAACACCAAATAATCTATCAATGTCACTGGCATTCATAAATTTGCAATTAGAAGCAGCGCATTGGTTAATACTGGAGGCAACAACAATGATGAGGCATTGTCGTGTAGTGTCACCGGATTGGCTGGTTGGCATTATTGGATTGGATGGAGAAATAGGATGCATGGTTAATGGTGCAGGGCTAGCAATGGCTACCATGGATATCATTTTGACCAATGCACTTAAATTTCCAACCTATGCAAAGTATAGACTGCTATCTGCGATACAAAAAATAGGGCATCTAGCTAAGCAAGTAACAGAGATGAAGGCTTTGGCTATCAAATATTCTAATGTGGCAAAAGGTTTCCATCTCAGATATGATTTATCACAGGAAAAAATTTAACTTTGATTCCTCATATGGTTGAAGGATATGCACCGCAGTTTTCAAATGAGGGACATCAAAATGCGCACCCAATGTCACCATAAGTAAGCCACGATAACTTGCTAAACGATGCCAAAGGTTCAAAAGTTCTCCAAGTGTCTATTCATCTAGTTTTCTAACGCCAAGACACAGGGTAGAGCATCCCAACTTTTCAGGATCTGAATCCACAAATCTATCATTTCGACGCATTAGTTGGGAAAGAGAGAGTTGATTCTTGGGTTGGATATTAGCAGAGCACAAGTGGCATTTTCTATCAGGGCATTCGAATTACAGTTGAGCATTTACAGGAGCAAGCCAACAAGAAAAAGATCATCTCCAGAATTCGAGGCCAGTAAAATGACAGATGGCCCAGATTTTATGGCAAAGATCCCCAACCAACTCAACATTCATTTCCAGCAGTTCCAGAATTCGAGAGACCTATCGAACTTTCTCAAATTAGTTGTTATTTACATCTTTATTTGATTTTTTTTCTGGGGGACCATATATGACATATGTCAAGGGGATTGTAACTGCTTTTCTATTTTTAGAAAGCAGATTTATGAGCTTGAGTCTGGGAGGACTGAGATTTTGTTCTTATTTATACACATGTAAAATAAAAAACAGGGGTTCGGGCTGAGAGGAGAGGGTTCGACCTGTGTGAGAGGGTTCGACCTGAAGTTTTTAATTTTCTTTGTTGGACTGGGGTCCTGGATTTTTCAGGAGTATTTCTGTAATTTTTAGATGACCGATCAGTAATAGACATGTTGTTTACAGGATTCCTGTGTGGAGGTGTTGGTGGTGTTTCTTTTCTCTGTCAAGTATTTTCCTGTTATCTTTTCACTTGTTTCAATTCTTATTGTCAGAAGATAGTAACAGAGCAGAATTTATTGGCAAATACTCTGCATATGTTCTTTTGATAATCTTTATGTTACTCATATAAAAAGCTCGGTTAAGGAATTCTTAGCTGCTCCTTTGATTGGCTTTTTCCTCCCCTAGTTCTTCCTCAAATCGACACCATCAAAACTTAATTCGATCCAACATTTCCGCTACCTTGCCCTATGTAAGAACTTTGTCCAAATATGAGAGTGAATCACATATTTAAGCACAAACCCCATTTGCCCAATGGCCCTCCTTGCTGTCCCAAACTAACCATTTAAAAATCAAAAACCCCATACTTTCATAGCTAGCCTAACATCTGTCCTATTCCATACCAAGTTAATTCAGAAAGAGAGATCCCTCTCTGATTCTTGGAAGGCTAGATCCAAGACTCCAAGTGGTTTGAGGTTTCCTCTGTGACTGCCCCCGTAGCCTTGGGCAAATCACACAGTGCTAACACAGTCCACGTGTCGAATCCGTACCGTGCCAACTAAGCCTTGAAAACACCAAATCCGCCTGACACATGTCACCTCCTGGTGTTTCCATGTCATCATGTTGACATCATCATGACATCATGCTGACATCATATTCCATGTCATGTTGACGTCAACAGTACGACCTCTGACCGTTGAATTTGACCTTTTTTTTACCTGTTTGGGAAAAAGTTCAGATTGTGATAACTTCGCCATACTGAGTCCATTTTCGGAAGAAAAAAATATACTATCAAAATCGACACGACAAGCCTACACGATGGCGTTGGTTTCGTCTGATTCTGAGAACTTTGAATTTTTTTCCTTCCTAGATCCATTTTGGATCATTACTCCCAACTAAGACCTTTTGGTCCTCCCAAAGGGTATTAACCAGACATCAAATGCAGGATAGGCCTCCCCACTTGTCCTTTGTCTTTAAACTTTGTCGTATGCACATGTCGCATCATAATCAATTGCATAATAACCATGACAATTGAAATAATATTGTTAGCCATTTGAACTCATTCACATATTACTGAATCCATTACTATCCATGTAGAAAACATTAGCAGCAATAATGTCATAAATATGACTGAAATGAACCAATATGTTTGATAGGCTTGCACGACATTAATTTATCTTGAAGCAAAGTATGATTGAACTCCCATCCTACAACCATCTCATCTTCATGCATAAGATCAACTAGTTTTCTAGGCACAATTATAGGTGTATTGCTCGAATAAGCTGCCTTTTTTAATTGTTCCATTGTTAGAAGAGATTGATTTGTTTTTATATGATGAGCATGGTACAACATATTCAGGTCACTTTTTAAACAAGTGATATTGATTATGTTCCGTGTAGAATATTCATTTGCAATAATATAAATAAGGGATTTTTAAGACCATTCCACATGTTTCTAGCGGCACCACATCACATATTACTTCATCCACATACTTATATGTAATTGAAAACTTTATGATACATTTCTTTGTTATGGGCAATTTGTGATCTTTTCTTATCCAATTAAGTGAATAGAGTTTGTGGTGCATCTTATTTTTTAATCCCAATTGTTTAACCACTTCCCAGGAAATTAAGTTAGATTGAAATCCACTATCTATCAATGTATCGATCTTAGTATGTTTCATAATGGCCCTTCTATGAAACAATTTAATTCTAGAATCATAACCATCACCAATTTTACCTGACAAACCAATTGTTGTGATCTTAGTCTCATCACCTGAATCTGATCCCAAGTCTATTGGCTATGTTGTTGTTGCAACTTTTTTCCTCCCTTTCCTCTCTTTGAACCACTTCGATCTCTTCTCTGGGTGCAATTTCCATCAATTTTCATCATCATGCCCTTCTTTCTTGCAATGTTTGTAAGAGAGATTTTATTCTTTCACTGTCGATGAATTTTCTTTCTTCCCATTCCCTTTGCCTTTGACTTCTTTCTTTGAAGATAATTACCCTGATACACGAACTCCAATTTTTCATGTTTCAATATATGTTGTTTGGAAAGAAACCTCATCAAGATTACGAATAGGTCCAAACATAAATACAATATTATGAATATAAGAATGAAAACCTCATATATACTTCATAAGAGTTTCTTTTGTAGACAATGGAACATGTAACATCAAAGCCATCTTACGAAATTCATCTGTATATTCCTGCACTGATTGTCGTTTTCTTAACTTAATACTTTGTCGTTCAATTAAATCCTTTTCCTTATATCTCAATGGATAGAACTGTTTTCTAAGTGCGGAAATAAAATCATGCCATGATGGAAAAATCTTACCAACTTGTTGAGTTCCATGTTGCATATTACTTTTCCACCATATGAGAGTTGTGCCTTCAGGACGAAGCGATGCCAATTTGATTTTGGTTACCTCGTCTTTGATTTGCTGCACATTGCAATATACCTCCATATGTCAAACCCAGTTATTAAGTTTCTCAGCAATAACTTTGTCATCATACATAGGAAAAACAAAATTCACATCAAGTTTAAGTAATGGCATATCAAGCTTATGTTTATGAGAATGTTTTCTTGAAGAAGTAGTATTTGAACTTGTACTTGAAGAAGAAGAATATGATGGAGATAAAGGAGGTGAAGGAGAAGATTTTGCAGGGTCCTCTCCTTCTTCACTTTTTTCTTGGTTTGAAGATTCCCCTTGAACCAGTCTCTTTTGTTCCAAGTAATCATCATACAACACTTTTCCCATCTCCGACATGGCAAAGAAAGTCTTTTGAAGCTCTCTTTCATTTTGAGAAATTCCTTCTTCTGATGCCATATTCTCACTTTGAGATGTCCTCTTTCTTGATCCAATCTTAGAATCTCCTTCTACAAGCTCTCCTTCACCATGAATTATCTTTTCCCTAGTAATCATGCAAACTCAAACAACCAACTATCAACCTGCTCTTATACCACTTGATTCAAAATTGATCTTTTAAAGACCTTGGTTAAGTTTATGCATGATTTATTTTACCATTCATAAATTGAAGAGAAGAAGAAGTTTTAATGAAAGAATGTTGCAACCATCATAAAGAATGCAGAACAAAAAGTAATCACTAATAACAGCAAACCATAACTCCAAGATTGTTAACGAAGCTCGGTAAAGTTGCCTACGTCTCCGGGCCTTTTTCTCAGTGGGGGAGGTTTTCTTATTAATATTAAATTCTTCAAACATACATCAAATGGATTACAAACTAGTCTGGTTGTGTTCTTCTCGACCTCAATAATCCAACATAACTGATGGCACTGAAAAAGGTTGAGCGTAGCTCCCGGAAATGGCCTCCAAAGTTCGCTTCCTCAATGGCTTCCCTACATAAAAATGTCTTAAGCTTCACAAAATATTCATCATTCTGCTAATATAAACCTCCTTGGACTGTCAAAAACCTCTAGTTTATATATATTTTGAGTTGGGGATCCTATCCCAACTTCCTTCCAAGATCTAGCCTCAAATCAAGCTCTAGATCCCCCAATAATGGGAAAAATCCCATTAAAATCAGACTGAAAATAAACAAAATCCACTTTATGTAGTTTAAAACCCACATTTTGGCCAAATATGGGCATGCACCCCTCTGTCTCCGGGCTCCAATTCATATGGGTGGTCCATGTGTCCAAGTGTTATGCGTTGGCGCCCTAGTTCTCTCCCTGATCCTCTTCCCTTGGTCGTGTGTTAAGCGATATGGCCATGCACTGGAGTGGAGCCCTCGATCCTTATCCTATGGTCTAGCACATTGGTCAGCAGGCTAGCCCTATCGACCAGGCGCTTATCCCCAAAATACTGTGCATATCAACTTTAAAATAAATGTGTTCCATATGGTTTAACAAGGAGCAAAGCAACCCAGGTGGCTAGCGTGGATGTTAGGCCTTTGGCATGCCTAGAGATCACGGGTTTGACTCCGTCGGAGTGCAAAAAATTTTGACCAGGCCTTATTGGCCTCATCTAAGGTGCCACGTGGGACCCTGTGATTAGGCCACGTATCACCCGATGATTTTCTCGTACTATTAACGCATCGATCCAATCACCCTGCCAACTCACCTACACAGTCATCACACCTGCCATGTGTCACGTCTGGAGCTTGCCACATCACTGCCACCTGTCATTCATACCCTGCCACATGTCATACTTTCACTAAGCCATGTCATCATATGAACTGCCACATTAGCATCCATACAGTCCACGTGTCGAATCTGTACCATGCCAACTCAGCCCTGAAAACATCAAATATTCCTGACACGCATCACCTCCTAGTGTTTCCATGTCAACATTTTGACATCATGCTAACATCATCTGTCATGTCATGCTGACGTATTTCTTACGTCAACAATACAACCTCTGACTATTGACTTTGACTTTTTTTTGCCTTTTTGGGAAAAAGTTCAGATTGCGATAACTTCGCCATACATAGTCCATTTTCGGAAGAAAAAAATATATACTGCCAGAATTGACACAACGAGCCCTACATGATGGCGCTAGTTTCATTTGATTCTGAGAACTTTAAAATTTTGGCCTTCCTGGATCCATTTTGGATCAGACTCAGATCATAGGCCTAATCCATTGGTCAATGGAGTCTCATCTAACGGGGCATAAAATCTGATAATGAAATATGGAAGAAAGAAAGAAGAACAATAAATCTCATACCAAACATTGAGTAAGAAAGTCCATCTGAAGTTGAGATGAAGAAATGATGATTTGTTGAGCATTTCAATCAATGAATCCAACAAAAGAAATTAAATGCAGGTAACAAAATATAGCAGGGTTATGAATAATATTGTGTGAAATAGAAACGAATATTTCATCTCTTTCTCACAAGGATTAATAATAAAGACACAGATCCAGTCAATACTTATAGTATATACATGGAAATCTATCATCTTTGATGATCCCTTTTATAATTACATTAGTGGTTGGTGTACCAAATTAATACATTTATAAGATCAGATATAATCTTACTGCAAAAAATTGAAAGAAAGAATAGTTATGACAGTTGAGAAGATTAACAATGAAAAAAGAAAAAGAACATGGTTCTACTGAGAATGATAGTGAATCCATAGATTAATTCTTGTTGTCTGAGAAGATTACAATAGCCTTATAGGATTCCTTATAAAGGACATAGTCCTTGCTGCCCCAAAACTCTTAACTTGCTAACTCCCTTTCATTGCATTTTAGACCATTCTTTTATCTTGGTCGAATCTTTTGTTCATACCTAGGATTGTACAACTATTTCTAAAATAGGCATTGGCATCCAGTATTTATCATTAATAATTTTCCATGCGATTTTATTTGGAGGTAAAACCGTTACTAATAAAACCACATGACATTCTTGAACTAAATTTAGATCTGGAACAGTTTGTTGTCTCATTTGTCCAAAATGATTGGGCGTCCCATTTGCCATTGGGCATTTTTGGGAAAACCAGTCGTTCACAAAATATGGGAAAATTGTGTTTAGTAAAATGGTCAAATCTCCCAAACCGTTTGTTATTTTTAAAATCTTCTTGAGCTACATCCAATTTGGGCCATTCTACAAAAAACCCATGTTTTATATTTTTTGAATTAGTCTCTATTTCTTCGAAAATTGCGTCAAAAGTTTATTGCTTGAAAACTGCCATGTGTCATATTTTTGTGCATTGCGCAGAGGTCCCTTGGTATTTTGAAAACCATGGGAGATAGGGCTAACTCAACCCGTGGGTAATACTTAACTTAACTTAGAACCATAGTTAGTACCCCCTCTTTGTTAAGCATCAACATGGGGGCTAAACACAATTAAACTGCAAAACACATTTTATTAGTATTAACAATATATCAAAACATAAATAAAGTTTATTAATAGTATAAAGTTTATTCACACAATTAATTAACAAGAATGAAACGTAAAATCAAAACTTAAACTGTATAAAAACGTTTGATAAATAACATATATTAAAAAACTCTTATTGGATTATTTATTTAAAACAAATTAAGCAAAACGTAAAATTGTGTAAAATTAAGCTATATTAACATTTTGAAACAAAACTTCAAAAATAAATAAATAAATAATAAATAAAACCTAAAAATAAAATTTTAAGAAAATTTTAAAAAAATAAACAAATTATTTATCTAATAAATCATTAATTTAAAAGTTTAAATGAGTTGACTAGCTAATTAATATTAATTTAGGTTTTAAAAAATGAAATTTTAACTTTTATTAAAATTTATTTTGGTTCCAATTGGGGATGGTGTCTCCCTGCAAAGCACTAAAGAACAGTATATCATGTGTCTTCATTATTGGGTTTGGAGTCATTATTCTAAAAACAAAATTTTATTCTAAAAATCACTTTTCGTCAAAACATTAATTTCTCTTTTAAACAAATTAATAAAACATTTTCTCTCAATTGTAAATATTAATCTATAATAGAAGAGACAGAACTACTAATAACTATAAATTTCAACATGTTTATGAAAACAAGACTAGAATAGGATAACAAATTTTCACTCATTCAACTTTGCTCAGGAACTGTTTAAGGTAAGGCATTAATAAATTTTGGCTAGGGTCAAATTTATAACTAATTCTTATCAATCAAGGCTTTATATTCTATAGGTAAACATTTATACTATGGCTTAATTAAGGTCATAACAGAGTTATTTCTGAGGAAACTAGTTCAATTGAGTAATAAAATAAAGATACTCATTGGCAATCCTCCTTCACCTTCACGGTTTTTCTACACTATCAAAAAGAATCCATATACTATGGTGTAGTCACTCTGACATCACAGACCTTGCTTCACTGCAAGCAGGTGCCCATAGCCTCGGTGAAGATACTTGCATTTCCCAATTGAATTTTCTTTCACCATATCCTTGTATTTTGTTTAATTTGTGTATGAGATGGGGGCAATAAATGTGTTTTACACACCTAGGGATGATGTATGCTTATCAAATATGAGTTGGAAATACATGATTTATAAGGTATACTCATAAAGTTTTTCATTCCCTCGGTCCTAATCTATGTCTTACCAAAATATACCATTTTTATACTTGATTGTTGTTAAAATTTTTTGAATGCCTTGAGTGAAAATATCGGGTATAAATTTGACACTAAAGCCTCTATTTAGAAAATAATTACCTAAAACATACCCTTTCAACTTTTATGAGGAAATAAATGAGATATTCTCCTTTCTAGTTAATAATAACAAGTCAAAAGCTTCATTATTAGTTAGAACAATCTTTTATACTAAGATTAGTAAAATTTGAGATCATCAAGAATTATTTATTTAAAAGAGAATATTTATTAACTAAGCAATCATATATGCTAATTAATCACAATAACAATATAACTAAACAAGAAATAAACCATGTTCAAATTAAAACAATCATTCTAATATTCAAAAAAACTTATTCACTTAAAAGAAAATTCTAAACTTGTTTAATTGGATCATCCATATTAATAAAATAATACTAATGAATTTGGATAACCTATACTATCCAATAAACTTATTTCAAAAATATTTTTGAGGTCTTTTTTTTTTAAATAAATGCCAACATTAATTCAAATTGATTATATACCATGAAAGAAAATTGAGAAACTATTCTAAAACAAAATAAAAAATTTCAAGAACCGCCCATTCACAGGAAATTCTGGCAAGTCACCATCCAAATTTTGAAGGGAGAATGAGTTGTTTCCTTCAACTACAACAATCTTGAAAAGTCCAAGTCATAGGTTATCAAATTTCACATACTTACCATGGTATTCTTGTTTGCTATCTCACCTTAAAATCAAGTCTCCATGGACAAATTTTCTTTGTTTTGCTCTCCTATCAAAAATGGCTTTTATTTTGTCCTCATACTCAAAACGTGTACACAAACTTAAAACTGAAAATTGAAGTAAATGCTCAAATGTAAGCTTATTTATGTACAATTATATCCTATTATAAATCTACCAGCCAACTTAATCATGTGAAATGAGAATTCTAGTGAAACCAAGCAAGCAGTAGACTACTTGAATGACTTTGTCTCTTACTTTTAGCCATAAAAGGAAGCAATTGTATAGATAGTTGGGATTTTCCATGAAATTGAGATTTATATTTACAATGAGAGAAAAGTAAAAAAATTAAAACATCCTTTAAACCTTCAAGGAAAACTATTATAGGGTCTTCAAAAACATGAAAGATTACGTCTTGGCTCAAATGACTAAACTTTTGATCTGAAAATTTTGCTTCTTTGACGAGGATGAATTCTTCTAGTGATTATTGTTTAGCAATGACTAGCCTTGTGCTCTTAAGAATTAAGAGAAGCATTACCTGTGTTTGAAACTTCTCATCATAATCATCAAATAGTGATGAGTTAGTGTACATATCTGAACATATTGATCCTAAAAAAATTTCTTGCTTGTTGATAACAACCATACAAAATCCATACTCTTGCCTTTCTTGAAAGAAATTTTGGACAAAGAATCCTTCAAAACAATATGAATCAACATTTTGATCAATGAAAGATTGGTCTATATTCATAATCATGGATCAGCTTGTTTTCATGAAATTCATTATAAGACTTTTCATATAGATCATATGCAGGCTCACTAATTGTTGTAAATTTAAAAATCTGCTCACTTTCAATCTATTCTTGAACAAAATCTTTATGCAAATTACCTTGAAAAGCAAAATCTTTTTTATAAGAATTACTTTCCTCAATTATTTCATATATTTCCTTATCATCATAAAGAGGAAAAGAATTAAGAGCTAAATCCTCTAAATCTGATATTTAAGTGCTTCGTAGATTTCGAAACATTTCCTCTTTAGCAAAAAGTTCAGACAATAATGATATTACAGCTAAATTTGTTTGCATGTTCATATATTTATGATGATTTCTTGAAGCTTTTATAGATACTTGATTGTCTTGATTAATCTCAAGAGAACAAATGAAATTTTTTTCAATAAATTCCTAATCTTCTTCAATAAAAGAAGGAACTATATCTTCTTGAAACTCTTCGTGGATATATTCACAACTGACATCCTTTTCAAACTAAACTTCAGAAAATGCTTTCTCCTCTTTACTACTGTGAAAACAATCATCTCTATGTTCTATAACCGACTCAAGTTCTTCATTACATTAGTGTTCGAAAAGAAACTCAGTATATGGAAATTCATAAATATGTCCTTGATCTTCTTGAAAATACAACAATTCATCAACACATACCAGTTGTTTTGAAACAATATAAGGTATTTGTAACTCACCATCATTGTCCTGAGAATAGGCATCAATCTGCCAAGTGAAATCTTGAATTTTGTCTTCCAAAGTAGACAAAGGTACTATATCCTCTTGAATATTTTCATGAATATGTCCATAGTAGCTATCTTTTTTAGATTCATCATCAGTAAATTCATTTTCTCTATCATGAAAATTACTTGGAAAAATTATACAAAAATCGGTTTCCTAGTCATTAATATGTTGCTAATTTGAAATATGAAAAGACTCTTTTTGTTTCTCAGCAATATGAATTAAAGAAATATAAATATCTTGTTTGTCTTGTTCATCTTCTTCTCTTTGCTCCTTTGTATCCATATCCTCATTCCTTTTCTGACTAAGCAGCTTCCCACAAGCCCATAGATTGTTTTCAATCTCCTCAACATCAATGAACATTTGTTCCAAAGTCAAAGACTTCCTTTCTCTGAGATAAAAGGCCAATTCAAGATGAAGCGTGAATGTGTAGTACACCTTGGAAACAGTTTCAAAAGGATGAATTTCAACAGGAAAATCATGATATGAATTTGAAAATATTTTCTTGAACTTTGTAATAGTTTCATCATTTATTCTTCTAATAGTATAAAACTTTGTTAGATATTGATGATGGGATTTCCTCTCAGCCCATTTGTGCAGGAAAACATCGTGAAAATTATTCCAAGAACTAATAGAAATAGTTGCTAAGTCTTTGAACCATCTTCTGATCTCCCCTTCTAAAGATTGAGTGAACATCCTCATAAAGACATCCTCATGCTAAATATCTAAGTAATTTGTGAAATGTTCAAAGGCTACCATGTACTTTTCTGTTGAAACATCATCTTCTCCAATGAATTTAGGAATATATTTAAAAATTTTGGGAGGTAAATCATTAAAGACAGATGGAAATTTAAGAGGTTTATACCTATTTATAACCCAAGGATGGATCTTTGCAGGTTGTTCAGAAGGTATACTACTAACTGCAGGAGATGATATATAAGTCTCATTCTCAACTAGTTTATAAGACTAACTATAATTTGGAAGAATAGGGATTTGGACTTTTTGTTCAAGAAAAATTTCAAAACGGACTAACACAACAGTCTCACCATTATTTGCAGAAGAAAATAATAACAAAGGCTTATCTACTTGAGTAATATAAGAAGAAGCTAAAGTGTCTTTTTCCAAGAAAGGAGATAAAATTTTTAACTTATGATCCTCTGAATGTACAAGATTAAAGAAAATCATTTTGAACTATAGAGAAAAAAAAACTAATCAGATGAACCAAAGCTTCTTGAATGAAGGTAATCATTTGATACCTGATTATTTTGAAACAATTCTTCATTTATTTGCCAATGGGTCTCACTTCCCATTGGAGTCTTGAAACTTTGATTGGAATCACAATGCATTCCCGGGGTGAATACTTAATTGTAATATAAACTTGAAAATGTTTTGCAACTTGTTGTCTAACCCTCATTCACCAGCAAGAATCAGAACTTGTCTTTATCTTCTCCCAGGGAAAATATCTCAAACCTTCATCCTCGACAAAGGCACCAAAAATGATGTTGTAACTTGAGATGGTTTTTGAGTGCTTAGAAACCATGCCAATACATATTGAACCAACTTTAGATCCAAGATGGTTCTTGGACCGAGGGGGATCCCTCATCCAATTTAAGAATGTTGACTTCTTATTGTCACTAAACATCAAATCATATCATTATGCTCAAGATGCCAAATTTTGATAGTAAATAACATGATAAACTATCTAGGAAGAGTTGAGGACAATGATGATAGGAGATTGAACTAAAAATACTGTAAATATCTCATATCAAAGGCCTAATCCATCGGGAAATGGACTCTCATCTAACAAGGCATAAAAGTTGATAATTAAAAATGAAAGAAAGGGAGAAGAACAATCAATCTCAAACCAAACAATGAGTAAGGAAGTCCCTATGAAGATGAGATGAAGAAAGGATGATTTGTTGAGTATTTCAAACAATGAATCCAACAAAACAAATTAAATGCAGGTAACAAAATATATCAGGGTTATGAATAATATTGTGTGAAATAGAAATGAATATTTCACCTCTTTCTCACAAGGCTTAATAATAAAGACATGGGT
>JASDQU010108975.1:27238-45759 GCA_032191745.1 Picea mariana | reverse complement strand
TCCTGGGCTGCGGCGACCTCCCAGTATAGGATCATTCTCAACACCTGAGTCAGTTTGAATATTCATTCCCCTATTGGAACCCGACAAACTCTATCACAGGTCCTTATTCCTCCAAAGTGCAGGTACTCTTAACCCTTCGAAGAAATATGGCAATGACACTTATCTCTCTGTGCCAGGCCCTTCTATCACGTGTCCTTGGCCTGTGTCCCAGGGATCAATCACGCAAAGCATTTCAGGCTTCGGGCTTCGACTCTTCTCACAAAATCCAACTCTTATGTTCCCAAATTCTGAATCGGCGAACTCAAGCATGCGAGGATCAATGATCCTTGTCTCTCCTGTAGATCAACGGCTATGATCTATTCAGACTCCGGCCTTGGGAGTCTCTCGATGTCCTTCTCTAATATCTCCCGGAGTGCTACTCCTTCAAAATGAGTGGATCACTTACACACGTCCCTTCCAGATCCAACGGTCTAGGTTCAAATCTCTCTTCGCGACTTCGTGAAGATCTTCATTTTCTCTAGGCAAACCTTCTGGAGCTCCAACTCCCAGATCTCCCAATATTTCTGCCACTTGTCTCCTCCCGACGATGGACGATTTCACTGTCTTCAAGACTTTGGAAATTCCTTGACCTCCTTTCACACTTAGCACAATTTTCTGCTCGAGACTTAGATTGTTCTCGATCTTCTTCTTTACTCCTTGAAAAGTTCACTTTGCTCGGCTTGAAAACCTCCAAGATTCCAAGTTCCTTTGCGTCCTTCAATGGAATTTCCCGTGCCCTCCTAGAAACTTAACGCTCTTCATCCTAAGATTGTAAGGTCAAATTATAGTCTCCTTGGTGCACTCCTTGTGCATGGCTAATCCTTTTGACGACTTCTCCCTTAGCCTGTCTGGAATCCTTAAGGCATCTCCTTTCCTTTGTCGATGCGCTCTTGCAAAGCCTTCCTTCCTCAGAGTTTTCAACAACCCTAGGATTCTCTTAAGGATTCCAACACTTCAGAATGTGTTGCTCGAGTACGCTCTCATAATTTATCTATACCCTCCTGGTAGAGTGTTACAGAGTGTTCAGTAACTCTGCGTTGTGCTTCCTCGTACATAGTCTTTCTTTCCAAGGTACCCAACCACCTTGAAATTTCCTCCTGAGTCTGTGAATTATTCTGGTGTTCCCTCTTGGCAGCTTCTCTTCTAACTCCACTGAGTTCAGATACACACTCCTTCCGTCAGCTCACAGAGTCTCAACTCTTTGTTGCGCACTCCTTGCACTTATCCTTGAGAACAGATATAAATTTGTACCTCTATCACTGCATACGACTTCTAACATACATTTATAGCTCAAATACATAGGAATCACATTTATAACACAACATCCATTACACAGAAGTTGATAAACAGGAAAAAGTGTTCCTTTCTATTAATGGTGGAATGTCCCTTACAACATATGAGTCCGGACTATGACTGAGTCTCAGCTCTCAATTATCCTATCCATCTATCTCCTACAACTGATTCCTGCTACCTACTCTACTGGAAACAATACAAGAGTTTTTAGAAGAGGGGCTCAATGAGCTTCCTTCCAAACTAATCTAGAGGTGTCTAATCACCTTTCAAACGCTTGTCTACTGGGCAGATTACAATTATGAAAATTTGATCTAAATCGAATACAAATACCTCCTACTGTCAACCATTTAATGGTGACCTTATCTCCAACTTGTGCGAAGGCACAATTTGGCTCTTCCAACCTATCAGCATTAATTTCCTTGATCACGCTTTAGATTTTCGAAGGCAAAATGAGAGGGTGGTGCCTCTCCCTTCTTTGAATGTGCACCACTCGTGCTAATCAGATGGCACATGCTGAGGTGGAGTGATGCTCCTGCATCATTCACCCCTCTTGTGATATGTCCAAAAAGATATGGCAAAAGATATGGCTCTTAGGCTCTTTTATTATGGTTATGTAATATATGGCATCATGTGCACTACATATCCATTCATACAATAACCAAACTGACTCTATGACCTTTGTGAGGTTGACTGGATCGCACCAGGCTCCTCCGCCTATGATATAACCCTCAAGGTATAGTTACTTGACTCTCCTACAAATCAACAACTTACAAAAAGGTATCATATCTTACAATCCTTCTCCTAGCCAAGCAAAACCATATTCTCTAACATTCTCCAACCCAACCCCCGACCTAGACCTCCTAGGTACTTATTTATACTTATTTTTCACTTATCATCCATTACAATCTCTTACAAAAACCCTAACCCTAATGTGGTTAGGTTTTCCTGCATGCACGCCTTGCATGCTTTTATCTCACATGCTTCTTTTCCTCTTTTTCCGGCGTCGCTTTTCCTTTATTTATGTCGCGCTCCCTTGTTTTCCAGCGCTGCTTTATTACTTCAAAACATATTCGATTTCTCCCAGAATTGGCCTGTGCCAACAAGCCCCAACATTGACATCATGACTCGTCCTGAGTCACTCATGGACTCCTGTATCTTTAGCTGCCTGTGCCAGTGCATCGTACATCTTTGTTATCTGATGGCATTTCTCCTAAGCTTGGTTTCTCTTCTCTGTCATGGCCTCTACCACATGTGCGATGAATGGAGGTCTTAATATCTCTCCCCCCTCTAAGACTATCTGTTCGATGTGCACTTTCTCTACATCGATCTCGACGACCAACCGCTTCACCGTTTCTTGCAGGGGATCCAACTGAGACTGTCTTGTGATTTTTTGTGCCTGCACCGCTCTTTCCTCTGCCTGTAGGTTCTTCATTTTTTTTGTAGTCTTGATCTTCTCTAGAAATGACATTGTCCTCTACCACTGCTTGACATCTTCCATTGCTGCATGCAATTTATCATCCTACACTTGTATCTCTTGTAGGCTCCCATCCTCTAATAGTTGTGTCCACAGTTGGGTGCTCTTCTCCAATAGTTATGTCATTCCATGGATGTTCTGGGCGATGTTCTATGCATATGTTCTCACGTCTTGATCTCTTTGCGCTCTAACATCTAGAGGAGTAGTAGGTAATGTGCACTCCTCCAATTTCTTGATTTTGTCTTTGTATTTTTGCAATGTTTATCTTTCTCATCTTCTCTTCTGAAGACGCTCCCTCTGATTTTGCGTTGTCTGAGATGGCTTTAAATACTACATGTATATGGTTCTCCATATCGTCCAATTTTTCTTGCACCATCTTTTTCTCCTGCCCTTATTGGTTGATGACTTCCTTCAGTATGGTATTCTCCTCCTACACTATCTGTAAATTCATCCTGTCAAACCTTGCTCTAGACTAAATCTCATGTGCAATGCTAACCTATAATTTATACAACGCCTTTGTTAGAATCTTGGGCAAAGCCAAGTCCAATGTCTCAATGTCTCAATGTCTTTTAAGGGATTCTTTGTTGTCTCCTCATCAAGAAATGTCATCTCAAGTGTTAATATAAAGTTGGTGCTCCCCTGCGTTATGATCTCCACTATTTCTTGAGAAGGGACTCCTTCACTAGCTTTCATTGGTTTTTCCTTTTGTTGTTGTTTTTACCTTATATTCAACTTCTCCAGCATAGTTTTTACCTCCTATACTTGCTCCAAAACTGAATCCCGGTGATTCTCAGTATTTTACCACACCTTTGATAGTCGATCTACCACTATCGTGGCTATCAACTCCACATCATTTGTTGTCAGTGATGTTTCCATTGGTTTTATGTGGGCCTTTTCCTTCTTCATAGAGCCAATTGATTTCTCCCATGTCCTCTTTATTTGGGCATCTAATGGATCAAATGATTATGGCATCTATGTATCCATGCCTATATCCTACATCATTTATTCCTCCACCGATATCTCTTGTTCTTTCGTTTGTACTTATTCTTTGCGCACATGTTCTATCGTTCCTCTTGGTGCTTGTTTTGTGTGTGGTGGTCCTTGTGCAAAACCAAGCTATGATTTTTTATTTGTCCTGGTCTTATTTTGTATGGGACTGCTTCCCCCCTCTTGACCTTGTGGCGTCTTCTTCTTTTTTCTCGTGTCATTTGTGCCTATCTGCTACACAGGGACTGTTTTGTCCTGCGTCCTAGTTTGTCCACCTGGCACTGTCTTTGGGATCATTTGCACTTTCCACTCCTCATGCCACTTATTGACCTCCATATAGATGGCTTGTGTCGTTGTGCAGTAACTCAACTTCAACCACTCCTTGGATGGATCCCTCTTTGCCTGTAGCCCCATACTATGGCATGATGCTTGGAAATTTTTTATCTGTCCAAAATTTTGGACAGTTTCTAGGGAAATCCTCCATGTATTTGCCAACCTGTTTTGGATCTCCGTTAAGTACAACATGAATACATTGTTGTTGATTTTATTTTCCTTGGGATCTACAATGCCTCGAAGAGACGTGTAGCGTGTTTCACCACACTTTCATGTCCTTTGCATGAACATGTTGTATGTGGGTTCTTTCCATCCCACCAATGCAATGAGGATGAGTAACCACGAGTAGTGGAACACAGAGCCCCAATATTGTGTGTCCTTTTAATATTCCAAGAAGGATTTTATTAGATAAGGGGCCTAGCTCATCGAGCTCCCCTTTGTGCACTGTGTTGCAGCTGCTACTGCGCCTGCATGTACCTCCTCCTTTATACACTTGCGCATTAACTTGAAACGTAATAGTCTTTTTGAAAATATCTTCACAAGATCGTTGATGTCATTGATCATGATTCCCCTGTTACCTCTCTCCACACCATACTTTTCTTTGATCTCATCAGAAATGGATTTTGCCTTTATTTTTTCTTCTAAATATTGCTCTGGATTCTCTCCATATTTGGGTAGCCCCGTAATTGCTACAATCAAATCAGCATTGATAGGAATTGGCCTATCCATCGATAAAATCCCTCCATGAACCCTTGCTAGGAGTTGCTTGACACATCCATTGATGTGTTTATCGTGCCCAAAGTGCGGTATATCCAATAAATTCATTATTATTGTGTTGTAGAGTCACAGGATCCATTGCGCAAGCTCCAACAATGGTGCACCTGATGAGCCCTCTCCCATGCTCTCCAAATAATTCTATGACACCAAGTCTGGTAATTTTACTGCATCAGCCATGTCATGTTCAGAGTATATAATGGTATCTACTCCTACCACCGTTTCATAATCATCCTTCACTCCCTCAGGGATCTTAGGCATCACTATGTCCAATTCTGCATGTGCGTGTTGTATACCTTGTGCACTGCTCTTTGCTCATGTCTTCTTCTTCCCTTGTGGAGACAATACCCCAAATACTGGTATAGCCTCGCACTATGTTTCATGGTCTTCTTCTGGTTCTAGGCCCTTCTCTAGACCCTGCTAAGTCGAATTTGTGGCTTTTTCTACCTACTTCATCTCTTTTCCCTTGGATGCATCAGATTCTATCCTTTTTGCATCCTCCTCTAGCTGCCCGACCTCCTGTGCTGGGTTTTTTTCCTCCTCCACGTGTGTGGTAGTCAGATCATATGTTGGCATGTGAATTTCATCCACATCCACAACTGTGGGCATATCTTGCATCCCTGTTACCCTAGCACTACTTCTCGTGTTCTGCCAAACCTTGATTAATGCTCCAACATGTGGTGGCGACATCCTGTTAAGATTCAGATTGCTAACCACAAATATCCACTAACTATCACAACTTCTCACTCTTTTTCACTCAACTCTCTCTCTCTTCGTTCTTATCCTTAGCGAAAAAAATCACAAATGACCAAATTTCCCCCATTTTCTAACTTTATAATGGGATGGTGTATTGAAAGTTGTGTCGCACTGACAGTTGTCACATTTACCTGCACACTCCACTTTTTATGTTTGTCAACTATTTTCCATCACACAGTGTCTTCAAGACTGGTTTTTCTGTGGCGCATTGTTAGTGCTAATTATTCTATTACATCAAAACTTCTAATATGCTCCTATGTTTTTTTCTTTTTGTTACATGTCTTCTTTTTATGGATTTTTGTCTTTTTATTCTAATATCTACTACATACAATATGTACATGTTTTCTTACTCCATTGTAACTTTTAGTTGCTAGCAGGTCAACTATTCCTATACAGCTTCAGTCGACTCCCATTGATCAATCATTTCATCTTTGATACTGTGAGATCCTTTAGTTGTACATATCCCCCATCTATGACAATCTTTACTTCACAGGGCCCTAGCCAATGCATCTTGAACTTACCAGGATGTTGCAAAAATTTGTTGTCATAGAGCAAGACTCGGTCTCCTTCCTTGAAACTCTTCCTCTTGATATGTCTATCATGCCAAGATTTGTCTCTTGATTTTTGTACTTCTTTATGAAATCCTTCTAGAATCCTATCCTCCTCCATCTCCATTAGTTTATTCGACCTCTCCTTCATTGCGCCTCTTTCTGTCATGTTGGTGATTGTTGCTATGCGAAGACTGGGTACCAAGAATTCCAGTGGTACCACTACTTCTTTTCCATACACTAACCTGAATGGTGTTTGTCTTTTCATATTCTTACATGTAGTCCTGTATTCCCATAGTACTGTTAGTATTTTCAAATCCCAATCATCCCTGTTGACATTGCAGATATTTTTCAGAGCATTCTCCAAGATCTTGTTGAAGGCTTCTACTGTTCCATTTTCTTGAGGATGGTATGGTGTACTCTTCTAATGATAGACTTCAAAATCCTCAATCATAGCCTTGATAGTATTGTTTATAAAGTGGGAACCTTGGTCACTCATCAAAATGACAACCAAATCTAGTGATCACTTGCTCAAACAAGAAGTGTGTTGTTGTCTCCGCGATGCAATCTTTTACTAGTGTTGCTTCTTCCCGTCTTGTTAAGTATTATATTGTGGTAATGATATAACTTGCTCTTTACCTTTTTGTTGGTGGGTTAATTGGTCCCACAAATTTTATTTCCCATTTTTCAAATACCTGCAAGGTTACTTGTGGTCTTAGGGGAATCTCATCCCTTCTGTTATGTTTACCAACTCTCTGAAAGAAATCACATCTCTAGCAATATTCCTTCGCATCTTTGTGAATTTTTGGCCACCATAGTCCTGCGCGCAATACCTTCTGTGCGGTAGCTTTTCCTGCATAGTGTCCTCCAGCTATTCCCTCATGAGCCTTTGCCAAAATTCTAGGTCTTTCATGTTCTATTACACATCTTCTTAGAATGTTGTCTACGCCCATTTTGCATAAGTGTCCTATAATCAATTGATAGTCTGTAGCTCTGAATACCATATTTTTCTTATGTGCAACGTTAAAATCTTGTGGTGCAATCCCTATATTCAATTATTCAACAATTTCAATGAAATATTCATCAACTACTTGGACTGAAAATAACTATGCATCAGGTAAGTCGTCTTCCAAGTTGGTAGGTTATTCTCCATTTATTACCCTTGACTGGTGATCAGGTCCTGCATTTAGCTTCACTGGTTTGACTATCACTTCAAAATCAAATTCCTGAAATAACAGTAGCCATATACAGATCCTCCCCCCCAACACTTGCTTGTTGACTAGGTGTTTGAGGTATGAATGATCTGTGAACATCTCAAAGTGTTTTCCCAGTAAGTAATGTCTGAACTTCTGCAGTGCATAGACCATAGTTAGGCCTTCTCTTTCTGTAGTGTTGTAGTTCATTTTTGGTTTAGACATTTTTCTTCTTGCAAATGATATAGGATGATCCAAATCCCTTGTGCTTGGTTGCGCCAGAATTGCTCCAAGTGTTATAGCTGAGGCATCTACATGCACATGAAAAGTATTTTCCCAATATGGGAATACTAGTATAGGTGTTGTGACCATATTTCCTTTTAGGGTTTCCAAACCTTGCTGACAGTCCTCATTCCACTAAAATTTGATTTCCTTCTTAGCATTTTTTCCATTGGCACAGTAATATACACATACCCTTTTATAATTTTTTTGTAGTAACTTGTGTGTCCCAATGTTTCTCTCAACTGACGTATGGATGTTGGTAAATTGACAATCACTACAATCTTGGAAGGATCTACTAACAAGGCTTGTTTTCACATTATGTTTCCCAACAGTATTCCAAAAGGTTTCCCAAAGATTCACTTCTTGATATTCAATGATATCTAACACTGCCTGCATCTTTCCAACATTAGACTTAGCACTTCTACATGGTCCTTTAGGAGACTATACATCCTCCAATCATCCAGATACACTTCTAAAAATGGATGTATGAACTCCTTAAAAGAAGCTATGACTACCCTTGAGAATATAGTTGGTGCATTGTTCAACCCAAAAGGCATGACTGTGTACTGGTAGGATCCCCATTCTGTGGAGAGAGTAGTCTTGTACATGTCTTCTGGAGCTATCTTGATTTGGTGGTAACCTGAGAATCCATCTATAAATTAGTATGCCTCATGGCCTCCTACATTCTCTAATACCTCATATGTGAAAGGGGTGGGAAAAGGGTCATGTAGGCAAGCATCATTCAGTTTCCTTAGGCCTACAAAAATCCTTATCCCCCCTTGTTTCTTCTCTTGAACTACCATAGGGCTTATCCATTTAGATTCCTGCACTGGTTCTATGATGCCAGCTTCCAACATTATGTCAATTTCTGCTTATATATTGGATTTAGTCTGTAAGGTATCTATCTGACAGATCTAGCCTCATGTTTTAGAGGTATCTTTATCTCTCCTAGCGCTCATGCGATGCCTTTCATATCTATAAAGGTCATTGTGAATAGTTCATTGTATTCATGCAGTAACTATGTTATTCTTTCCACTATTTGTTCATCCCAATAGTCTCCAATGCTAGCCATTTTGGGATTCTCAGTTGTCCCAATGTTGACTTTATTCACCTTGATCGACACAGCAAACACTTTGGATTCCAAATATGGACCTTCCACCTCTCTTTCACCTTCAACTTTTGTTATATGAATGTTGCACACTTCATCTTCATCTGGTGCTTCTTCCTGCACACGATAGCATGACAATAGTTCCTTAAATGTTTGTATGTTCTGATGTTGATACTCTTTCATAATTTCAACCTTTGGTTCCTTAATAAATATCACCCCTCTTATTTGTTTGAGTGTTGAATCCATGTTGGGGTTCTCATGTTCAAATGAGAAAGTGACTATAAAATTTTGTTGTAATGTGGTCCATTCTGTAGTGCCTCTACATAGTTCCTGGTCTACATACCCATTTTCTGGAATTCCTTCTAAGGTATGGATGAAGTGATGAGGCGATTCCTCTAGTGGTGTTATCCTCCATAGTGTTTTGAATCTCTCCAAAAAAAAATTGGTGTCCCATGTCCATCATATCTCTGCATCTTAGTGCTCCCCTGCTCTACGCCGAATCTAATGCACAGTAGTCATTTACATTGGTACCAGTCCTGAATTGTTCCTTTGTGTGCCCCCACCATCTTTTAGGTGTTTCCTTGAGTGCAATTTCTAGGGCTAAGAGCCTTTGATTCTCTAAAATTAATCTTTGTATCTTGTTAGGAAATCTTCTAAGTCATTTATACCACGGAAACTGGGAGGTTATATTATCTCGGTACCCACCCATCTTACTACGTGGTCTATTCTTGTGCACCTTCCTGTGGACACTTTATGTAATCTATGTGCCCTCTTTGGGTAACCTTCTCTCTCTTGTTCTTTTTGTCTTGGTTTCTTTATGCTATTGGTGGAATGAGTAGTGTGCTACCCTTCTTGGATTTTTTCTTTGTCATTTGTGGTGGATTCATCTTGGTAAGAGGAGGTTTATCTTGTCATTTCTTGAACTAGGTAAGGATTTATCTTATTGATGCTTCGTTTCTTAGTCACAAGTTTGATTTAATATATTTATTGGGTATTATAATGATTTACAACCCCACCATTATCTATCATTTTTCTCTAGAAGTTATTTGTTGCACAAGGTTTTACTAGGAGAACTAAAAGGATTTACACCCTCCTAGTATCTCCTAGCTTAACATTTGCTTGCCTTGTGGAGTAAGAGAGTTTACACGCCCAAGGAGATAAAATTATTTAGCTATTTATTTACTTGGCTCCATAACCCAATAGCTAAAGGCACTAGTATAATTGCATTGGAGAAATAAAATCTTGCATTGGTTAATGTGAAATTCTGTGATTTGAAGGTTGTCTAAGTTGGAATCAATGCTTTGCTATAAATGCTTTGTTGAGCCACTAGGGAATCATATTTACTCAAGTACTTATTTTTTTTGTTGTAAAACTTCATCTAAAACCATTAGGGATGCATAAATATTAACACTTTTCTATTCCTAACTTGTTTTTCAACCGTCAAAAGTTGCTAAGATTTTTCCACATTAATCTACTTAGCCTAGCACAACTTTTGGGTGGATTATTTGTGAGTTTTGGTGGTTGGATTTGATGTTGTAACAACTTGTTTTTTACATCCATAAGGATGAAAAATATCTTTTCAAATACATTTGTACTACAACCTTGTTTCATTGCTAAAGTCTTGTTCTTTCATTCTTGAGTGTCACTGGTGTTTATCTAACTTATCTCTAGCATCATTCGTTGGAATTTTAGAAATTGTTTAGAAGATTTAATACTTATATATTTGTTGATATAAATTGTTTTTTACTTTATACATTAACTTTTTTATCCACCTATCATTATACATATATGCTTGGCTTGTTCTTGTGTCTCAAGTAGGTACAACATTCTTCGTAGTTGTTCTTATCTCTTAGAAACCATTGGCTACCACCTAGATTCTTTCCCAAGCCTTTCCTCATATTCTATATTGACCTATAAGGGGACCTTCCTTCATCTCTCCATTTTCCATCTCATTCCCCCATGGTCACCCAGATTCACCCCTTGAGGTGACTCTTTCATATCTAAAGTGACAGGAATACCTGCCTAAGGTGACAGTGGATAGGTGTTATCTAAGTTATCACCATTTGGTGGTTGGGTTAGGATTTTCCCAACATACAACTTGTGTTATAACAAGGTTGATATGTCTTATTGTAACTTTGGGCATATGTGGATGGACCGAATACTTGTTGGAGTGGAATTGAGAAGGGTTATGGAAAAGTATATGGAAATTAGAAGGGTGTCTGAGGTGTTTCACCAAACCATTGACTATGTGGGCATCCATTTCAGGTGTGGTTGGTTCAATAGCTATGGACACTTCGTGGAATAATGAAGTACTTATCCAAACTATAGGAAGTTTTGGTCTCAAAAGAAGCAGTCGAGTGACGTGGTGGAAGAACATATGGGAGGAAATAAATCCACTAGGGAGGTGGTGAACTTAGCATATATTGTGGCTCAAAGTTGTCCATAGATATCTCTTTCATCCATAGAGCATTATTCCTTAGATACATGCCATCATAGGGATCTGGTGGTGGAAGAAACTAGCAACAAAAAGGAAATCACAATACAATCAAATAAGTCCATGTTGTCCTCTTCTCGAGCTAAAATTAATTCCTTTGGTAATTTGATTTTTTGGACCTAAGGTTTAGATTTAGAGAGAAAGGGTGATGAACATTTGAGTGATATTCTTCCCAATCTCTCTAGGATTAAAAAACCAAATCTCCCTCCCCTCATTATTACACTTGGTATAGGTGAGACACCAATAGATGAGAATCCCCTAATTGGGACATCTATAAATTTGAGTATGAAACAAGAAATTCTGGAAACTCATAGTGATCCAAATTCCATGGAGATATCAAAATATAACCTCATACCAAGAAGTAAATTATCTACATGTTTCTCAAGGAGGGTAGTAGGGGGTTGGGATTCTTAGATGAAAAAGGTAAAAAATATCCATACAAAGGAAGAAAATCAAATAGTCATTGTCTCAAAAAAAAGTAAATACATAAATCAAATTGTTGAAGAAAAGATATGAAATGATCTTACTCAATCATTTTTCAGATTCTACATGGCTAAAGAAAAATAGACATGAATATCACCCTATGTTTATATCCATCAAAATAAAATCCTAACTCACAAATATTTATTACAAGTGCTTAGGCCAGTCTTTTCACAATTAAGAGCTTGCTGGAAAATTCATTTTAATATGATTTTCTGAATATAACAGTTGCTGAAATAAATGTAGAGACAGAAGTAAAGACACCAAGATGATAATAAAGACAGATGAGGCATAAAAAAATCCTTTATTTCATTCCAATTCACCAAAGAGTCATTCTTTTTACAAAATTTCATGCAGAAATTTCAGACCAAAGTCAAACTCAGACATCCCCGATGGAACATACAAAAGGACCTCTGACAGAAAATCAAAAACTGAACTCTAAAAGTTGGATCAGATCGCCACAGATTGCTTCCCAGTCAACTCTGCACAATAGCCTTTGTCAGTCATGAAAACAAATTCACAAACAGACAAGTCTACACAGACCATCAAAGATAGATCAACACCTCTGAAAAACAAGTGTCTAAATGATGTAATTCAGCCCTCAATCTTGATGTCTACAATAAGACCTTTCTATCATAAAAAATAATTAGGCTTGTGATAAATTAATGAATGAATGAAAACTGAACTATCTCAACATAAAATCAAAGAGAAAACCTTAGTATGCTTCTCCTTCTATTCTCCTCGTGTTCCTCCCTTTCCTTTTGCCTTAGAAAATTAGAATTGGTTGAAGTAGTTGAACCATCTCATTAGTTAAGTTAATTAAAAGACTCAACCAACTTTTTAGTTATGGGGAAAAGTAATAATCATAATAAGGGTTATAAATAAAGAATAACTAGTAGGTGGGACCCCTTGTGACTCCCTTTAACAATCATAACATACTAGTTAATTAAGCCAAACACCCTTCCTTGTGACTCCTATCATCATATTAACATTTGACAATTTATCTCAAAATATTTGAAATTATATTCAACAAAATATATTACTCATATATCCAAAGAAAACATGCTGTCCAAAATTTCTGAAGTCAATTGTCATCAACAATAAATAACATAAAAAAACTCAAAAACCATATATCCCACTATGAGATGCAATCTTTCCTTTAATGTTGTTGTCACCCTTCAATTTTTCTGAATTTGCCTTTGGTTGTGCTGAGACTTTAGGCCTAATCTCGTTGATCACGTGAGAACAATCATCCCTCAAATGCATCCAGGAAGACACGGATTTATCAAAGCCATTGGAGGGTGAGGAAGGGGTAGCAATGGATTTCCTTTGTCAAGGGCATGGTGGGCCTCAGTTTTCAACCTTTCTCTAGCATGAGAGGACTGAACTGGTGAGTGGATAGGTGCATCTTGGGCCAGCCACAATGTTGGGAGGCTGTTGGGTGGACAATCTCTTGCCATCCATCGTTTTCGAGAACCTCGGTTTCCAATGAGACATGAGGGGGCACGGGAATACCAAGGGCTTGTGGAGCTTGGAAAGGAGGCCTTTCAGGCCTAGGTTTGACCACTCCTTGCTCAATCCAATTGAAACATTTAGACTAAAAAAACTGGCCTACCTCTTGTGAGCCGGCGTCAAAGTGTATGGAGAATATTGGCCTTCTTGGGCCTCTATTCCAATTACCTCTCCCTTGGTTGCCTCTTCCATGGCTACCTCAACTTAAAAATCTCATTCTTACATGCATGATTGATTAGCAAATATTCCTTTTAATAACCATACATGAAAAATCTTTAAAAATATGAAATAGATTTTGGCTCAACAACATGTCAGACTCATGCAATCCAATCCATACAAATTGTTTAACCATTGTCAATGAGAAGGGGGTGAACTAAAGGTTCTGGGATATACGAGGGGCTTATATTGAGCGAAAAATGATAAAATGAGGGCGAAAAGAAACGTGGTTACTGCTCAAAGACAACAACAATCAACTGTAATGCAAACCAAAGAAAATATTGATGTGATCCAACCATGAAAATGCGACTTCAAACTGCTTTAATATAGAATTCTTCTTGACTGTAATTAAATTTTAGAACGGGGAGTGAAAATAGAATGTGGGAAGGAGATGGGGTTGTAATTAGAAAAAAATGAAATAATGATAGGGAAAGAGAGCGGATAATGTTCATAAAATTAATTAAGTAATCCATAAAATCATTCTATAAAAAGAAATAACACCAACCAAATGACCATTGTGACCCAAAAAACAATTTATGTGTACAATTCAAGCAATCATGTGCATTAACTTGCTCCTTGTTTTTAATCACATATTTAACATAGTGTCATCAAAACAAGACAGTATCCATTCCATAACAGCCTGTAGGGGATCTCTGTTCATCTCACTTATCCATTTTAAATTTTAAAACACTTCCCAAATGAATAAACAGTAAACTATTTCCACTCTGTTCAGCATCAAAATCAACCACTACCCATGAATTATTTCAATCATCAAATACAAACTCAAAGGTCGCACTCGATTTTGCCTTTTAATTCATTTAATAATTAAATTTGCAATGAGGTTATACTATCACAGACCCTGTGCCTATTTCTGCTATGAAACATGATATTCATCAATACACATAATGGACAACCAAATACAACCATCAATATTTTAAATGCAAAGATCTTGACTTGCCATTTAAACTCACAGACAACCATCACCATTCAACACATATTACGTTGTGGAATACACAAACATCTAACAAAATGAAAGAGCATTTCCATGACTGTACATGTTCAATCACTCTAAATCTAAACATCCCAATGAAGGGTTATCAATCCAATACAACAAGGAAGCAACATCATGCCAGATCTCATAACAGAAGTCGATCAAATTGCAAAAAATCCATGTTTAAAAACTCATGACCTTCTCAAATGGCACAATCAAATAATATTGATAAAAAATACAATGGATAGCCATGCCATAATTACCATGATTGCAACATTCCCATTTGACAATTTTAAAACACGCAGTCACAGTAATTATTAAATCAACCTATCGTGTTGTAGGAACACCACACATACCCATGCATCACACATGAAGCATCATTGTGCATTAACCAATTGTAAACTAATGTTGGGTTAACAATCCAACCATTCCAATGTAAGAGACAACGACTATGCATTTGATCTAATTCACCATGTTGAGCTTATCCATTCGATTATAATAACAAATGCAGTGTCTAGATACCAAAACCAACACCACTGTCAATATAATCAACAGAGACGAGCCATAAATCGAGCACTGTCGATAATAAACCAACAACTCATAACAACCAACAGCCTACCTGACAGCCATAACAGTTTCCTCTATCAAAACCTAGGCTTGAGAAAATGAGGGTTTTCTCTGTGGACCAACACAGGGAGACATGAAGTCGACTAACATCATCGGTTGAGAACCCTTGTGACCAATGGTGCACACATAGGGCATACCATAATTAACTTCAAAAACAGTGTGATAATTCTCATGATAGGAGAAACTATGAACAGAGGAGCAAGGCTTCACTCTGGTTCTATGGAAACACTCAGAACACGCAGGGTATAACCCTCGTGGGCTTCCCAATCAACCCAAGAATGTTGAGATAGGACAGGGTCGATAAATAACAGTCACCTTAAGCAATCCCTTTGGAAAATGACCATCACAACCCACTTCACAACATTAGTAACATGAACGAACTCATACCCAATTGAAGCAAAGCGTAGTGACACAAGGTGTTCAAAACCCCACAACAACAAAAGACTGGGTATGGAATACTAAAGTGTGGATACCACCATCCACTCTAAACCAAATGAAACCCTCCGACTAATACTAGCAAGGATGAAAGAGAGCCTTAATGGTTGCCAACACTCAGAAAGACCAATAACTTTGTGACTTCAAACTTTATTGCAATGAAAACCACCAACGATTCATTCCATAAACATATCACCAATTAACACACTTTCCTGACTCAAGGAAAGCACAAACCAATACATACTGAGCCACTATATATGTCATAACTAGAGAAAATTCATGGATGGCCAAAAAGGCATACCTGTAACCAAGAGCACCTTAAAACGCGAATTGTCTGAGCGGTTCTCCCTCTGCTTGAAAGTCGGAGCATAACCATGGAAAACACAGTTGAACAATAGCTCGACTAGGGTGGCGGCCAGTGGAAAGAGTAAGGATGACGTGCACTAAATGCACGTCGCCTCCACCCCCAGTCAATTAATTTCTTAGTACACTCCATCCAACTTCCCATTAACTCCTTCAATTAAACCATGTATCAAAACCATCACCCACTAATGGCCAATAGCACGACCCATTATCATATTTATCCATTTCCAACTTATAACATAAATCAACCATGTTCCATATAACTCAACAAATCGCATAACTACTAGATTATTGCTAGGGTTAACAATGACCATTTAAATGTCAATGCATGTAGCATAAGAGCATAGTTTGATCTCTTCATTTTGCATTTTACTTAGGTAGCTTTTATTTCTTTTCAATTGCTCTTATTTGTTGTTGCTAACACGCTTATTGTGCAGGTGTCACAGTAAGCAATACATGAACATATAGAAATTATAACAATGGATAACATAGGCCATCGTAACATGAAATAGAGCCTAGAGCAAGAGAAACAACACATAACATGCCTTATCCACCATTCAATTGTCACAATTAGAACCAACACATAATAAGCCCAATCCATCGCCAATAAAAACAAGGTCTCATCAACCATGTAAGAAGTGTCGAAAAGTGGCACAAACATCAAATAAGAGCCATATATTATCTCCCAATCTATAAGGGGGTCCCACCTACTACTATTATTTATATTTTTAGCTTATAATAATAGGCTTTAACAATACTTTGCGGGCGAAAAAAAACTCGTTGCGATTTTTAATCGTCAACAAACTGGCGACTCCACAGGGAAATTTATTTTCAATAGATTTAGAACTCAGAACTCATGGTTTCACAAACCAAGAACAACAGGTCAGGAAGATATAACCAGGAAGATTATGCAACAGGGGGAAGTGAGCGGATTTAATGAAAAAATGATCAGGAATTTGGGAATAACTCAGGAAAAGTGTTAAGTATGAGAGTTTTTACCATTGTATGCATAATCATTCAACCAGAATCTGCTCTTTACTTCAAGGAGAAAAATTACGGATTTTTCTCTTTAAAATATCAATGGATGAAGAAATGGCAATAAGAGGCGGGAGACAACCAATTCTTTATAAAACATGAGTGAAAGAAGATAACAAATTCAAGTATGCTTCAGGGGAAACATCATAACAACTGTATAAGCTTGATTTTTATTGACTAACAATGCTTTGCAGGAGTGTCACTGTGGCAGAACTGATCCAATCATCTTATTTTGACCAAATTAACTAGAAGATTGTAGGAAACAAAATCATGATAGAAATAAAATTGCAAAAATTAAAACAACAGCAATAAAATGACAGAAACGTAAAAGCAGTAGAAAAACTTAAAACAGATAGCAAAAGTCAAACTATTGTAAGGCGGAAAAGAAAATAGCTCAAAAAAAAATGAAAGCAGAGCTAGGTTACTTGTACAGAAAATCCAAACAGCATTAGAACTTTTTACATTGGTCCCTCACAATGTTTCAAGCGAGAACCGTTAGTGTTGTAGGAAAACAATTGTTCATGTAAATCCTTTAGAATGTAAGAGTTAGTGTCCAGGACAAAATCAATTTTGAAAGGACCCGGAAATAACACTTGGAAATCCAAGGTAATTATCATCCCTTTAATTTATATGATTAGATCATCAAGATAGATATGGATGCTGATCAATTCGTCAAGAGTTGTGTGTATAGGTTTTTTAAAAGTGGTACTTGCATCAGGTAAGCCACAAGGTAGGAATTTATAAGACATGATACCCTAATTAGTGATAAGAGTGGTTTTGTGAACATCTACCCCTTTTACCTTGATATTCCTGTAACCCCAAAAAGTGTCAAGTAAGGGCCTCGTCCATGACCTTACAACATGTTGCAGAATCATTTCCATATTGAGAGGAAAAGGATCTCTCATAATAGCCTGAATTAAAGTGAAAAAATGAATGAATTTTCTAATATGATCAATATTAGAAATTAGGAATTCTTCAAGAAACAAATAGATATTATGAATTGATGGCACTTAAACTATTTTTTATGTTGACCCGGGAATGTGGAGTAACACACTCTCAAATTTTTGGCAACTTGCTTCTAGTAATTTAGTGGATGTGCAAGGAAACGGTCTTGAGAAATTTTAATCTACAACCTTTGTGTTGTGATGTACAATCCCTATATTCATCTTTCTCACATGTCTATTTTTCATATATATACAGGGACAAGAACACGATGGTAGATGGCTTATCAAAATCTAGACTAGGACTGGACCGTGGTGTCTAGATAGTCTTTGAACATGGAGATGAACACATAGTTGAATACATGCAAGATCCTTGGGTGGAATTTATGTTACTATTTTACTATAAAAAAAAAATTGTATAAGCTATTGATATCATTTGCACATAGAGGGAGGAACAATGCAAGATACCAGATATATAAAATATGCAGAACAGAAACGAAATGCTAGAAATGACAGAATAACAGTAAAATATCCAGCATAATCTTCACAATACACAGAAATGATATACGAAATAGCAACAGAAATAGCACTTGAATCAAATAGCAATGTTCACAGGCCTCTTCGAGGGGGAAACCTCCAA
>JASDQU010108974.1:79640-89839 GCA_032191745.1 Picea mariana | reverse complement strand
ATTGATTTGTCCAAGAATGGTGTAAACACATCATCATCAAGGTGCAAAATGTAGCTAGAGCATTGCATAACCCAAAAGGCATAACACAAAATTCAAAATTGCCATATCTTGTCACACAGGGTGTCTTAAGTTCATCTCCTTCCATAATCCTTACTTGGTAGTATCCCTACCTCAATTCTACTGTTGAGAAGACCTTGGCCTTAGCTAATTTGTTAAAACAATCAACTATCAAAGGTAAGGGGTACCACTTTTAATGGTTTTCTTGTTCAAGGCATGATAGTCCAAGCACATCCTCAACTATGGTGTGTGTTTCTTCTTTTGGAAGAGGACCGATGCACCATATGGGGACCTAGAAGGTCTGATGAAGCTAACATTGATGAGGTCAATCAATTACTGCCTCAAATCTTCCAACTTAGGTCCAAAAAATCAATAGGGTGCTCTAATTGTGTTAAAAAATATTGTGACTTACTTCACACACTTAGTCAAACTCATATTTCAACCTCCAATAACTTCAATAGTAATGCAATAAAGTTAACATTATTCTACTATACTTTATGAGCAAAAATACATTGACTAAACAAATTGAAAATTAGCAGCAGAAATTAATGAACAATAAAAAGTATTCAATCACACATTTTACACAATTGTTTTTGGGCAATGCCCCTGGAAAAACCCCTAAGGGAAATCCAATCCAAGAGAGATTCTTATTATGAGCGCATGAATAATATTACACATAATTTACAACATAACACTTTCAACAAGATAAGACTGTACTTATCTCACACCTCCTGTCCAACAACACCTCAAAAATCTTGCCAAACTTGTTGCCTCTTTCAATGCACCTGTACTACACTGTACGTCCCAGTACAACAGTAAATGCAACTCTATACGACCCTCGATTTCTGTACTGGATATGCTACAAATACAATACAAACCTGTATAGATTTAACACAACATTTAATGCACCCAAAAATCTTCGATTTTTGTGTAGAAATTCTTGTTGTACACCCCAACAATAAATTTTGTATGGCCCTGTCAAATCTTCCTTGTACAACCCAGATTTCAATGCTTAAATTATCCTTGGTTTGCGTGCCATCCTTTCTTGCTACTCCTTTTCCTATCTTCTTCAAGCTCAAGCTCTATTTGTCTCTTGGAATGTGTGCCTCTTTGTCTCCCTCAAGCTGATTTTATTTATTCATTTAGGGTAACTTCCCTAACCCTAGATCTCAATGGACGAGATTCACTATTAGCCCACACGATTAATGGAACTGACTTATTCCCTCATTGAGATGAATTAAATCACCTAAGTCACTCAAATATAAGAAAGTCACTTTCACTTTACCAAATAAATAATAAAGGACCCTAACTGCACTTTATAAGGTCACTTAAGAGAGACATTTTCTTGTCACTTCTGCACATTAGGCGGGACCGATGCAAAAGTACCTCCGAGCTACAAAAAATAACACTCCCACTTAGCGAGGGAGGTACTTCTAGAACCTCCATCATGATCGAATGTAATACCCCTAGTTTGAACCCTAAGTGTGCACATAAATGTAACTATACTTTACTTATAAGCTGGTGAGCTGAAGTAACAAGATCCTTGGTTTGGTTCTCCGCATAGTAAGTTAGTGTGCATAAATCTCACATCAAATGAGTGCGCGTAGTTTAAAATGAATAAAATATGTAGTTTAATGTATATAGTGCACACCTGTGTAAATGCATATATTGGTGCACTAAAAGAGGAACAATTGAAGTTTACAATGTGCACCGGTATAAGTGCACAAGGATGGCACAATAACAGAAGAGCTTTCCAGAATGGTGCACATTCTAGGATTCCACACACATTAGCTTAGTGTGCATATTTTGGAGGATGAAAGGCCTTTTGTATATAAATTATGTTGTAATGCACACCTATGTAAGTGCGCAAGGATGGCACACTAAAATAAGAGTGCTCGCATACCAGAAGTTCTGCACACATTGATTTAGTGCACGATCTTTATGTTTTTGAGGCTGGTGAGTCTGGATGCAAAAAGATCAGTACTTATGTACTGAGAATGTAAATGTAATTCTATGAAAATATAATGAAAACACATCACTACAACAAACCAACCATGTAAAATAGTATGGGGGCCTATAACTCCACTAGTTGAGGTTAATGGGGCTAGGTTAAAGGGGTTTAAACCTAAAAAGGAATATTATATTCATATTTATTAAAAGTATAAAGCAATGATATATTATTTTATCCTAAGTATGAGGGAGAGGGACACGTGGACTGAAGAAAATTCTCAACATGACAAGTGTCAAGTTGGCAACATGCATCCAAACAGTTTGGACTTAGTAACTTTTTTCTATCATTCGATCATGGATGTATTCACTGAGCTGTGATTTGTAGCCAACCGTTCTATCATCGAACCCTGCTGTTACTATCATAGTATTCTGCTGATTACTATCGCAGATACCTGTACATTGCTTATCTTGGAGAGCTAGATTGAAGAGGCGGGTTTTCAGGCCTGTAAGTTATTGGACTAAAGAGGCAGGTTTTCAGGACCGTGGAATATTTCATTCTCTCTAGGTGAGAGAATTGCAGGAAAGTGTTATCCTGAGGTGTCAAAATATAGTGACAGGGCTCTGATACTTCATGTCTGAATTGTTGCTAAAGCCTTGGAAGGGGAGTGGGGTAGTCGAAGGACTATTGAGAAGAGAAGGGGCACACTTCCTGGGGTGGGACATGCATGTGGGGAATGAGGGACTGTAGGCTTTTTGTATGAATTGACATGTGTGACAGAGTTTCCTGTGATTATTTCGCCTGTTACTGTATTATGTGTGAGTGAGTCACCTATGTTTGGAATTACATGTGACTGAGTTTCTTATTGACTGATATAACTTAGCTTGTCTAGGAACCCTTACCCAAGAGGATTTTATCCCCAGCTCGGGGGTGACCCTTTATTGAGATTATGAGCAGGGAATTCTAAGGCTGGGAGGAACGTGGAAGGTATGCATGCAGTTGGTGTCATTTATTCAAAGATAAGTTCCAATATGTGTGTTAAATCATGTTTTATAGTAATTATTATGTAGTTGTTTTCATGAGTTTATGTTGTTTATGTTGCGTGCATATTTTTGTTATGAATATGTATATAATCATGCATGGCAGAGTATTTATATGTTTGTAATTAGTATCCAAGAAATTCTGTTGGGTTGCTGGTAAAGGAAAATTTACAAATATGGTATCAGAGCAAGAAAGTTTTTAAGTGGTGTGATGTGACCCATCATGGGTGGTTGGTTATGTTACAAAATGGTATCAGAGTATTTTTTCGTAACGGGGTACGTTACAAAATGGTATCAGAGCCTAGTTTTCAACACTGAGCTTGGATGGGCTGAGTTATAATAATTCCAAAGTGGATTCTCACTAAGAATTGAATTCATAAGTGGCTAAATTTCAAGTTACAATGTGTCCATGACGAAAATTAGAAGTAATTGAGTGGAATTGGGTAAAAGCCCCAATTTCTGTTGTTAAATTCATGGAGAATTTGGGGAATTTTGGTTAAGTGATGAAATATCCTTAATGTTAATCCCTATTTAAGAAAAATTCAAATAGGAACTGGTCAAATTTGAAGTTACAGGGAAGCCACGATAGATTGAGTGGAATTGTTTGAACAAAACTCTCAATTCGTGAATGAATTGGAAAACTTGCACAGAGAATACCATCAACAACAATTTGTGGTTGTAGAGGTTGAATTTGGGTATGTTGGAGTGAAATTGAGTAAATTTCATGATTACAGAATGTCCATGGTAGAAATTGGGTGAAAATCGGCAAAAGGCCCAATTTCTGCATCAAAAATCATGGAAGAATAGTTAAGAGTCTAAAATATTGTGTGCGCTAAGTAGTAGTAATGCACAGAAAAATAAAGGTACGTAGGAGTGCACATTAAAATTTGGGTACTGCACTGTGCAGATTCGGTGAGGTGAAAATATGATGTTACGCAGGTTTGCACACCAAACATTTGAGGTTGCACAAAAAATAAGGGTGCACAATGTATGTGCACCAAAGTTTGACACTACGCTGTGTATATTTGGTAGCGTGCGTAGAATATAATGTGCGGAAAAAGCATGCTAAAGTTTGGACATTGCAAAGTGAAGAGTTGGCGACACACAATTAATAATGTTATGCGCAAGATGTGTGCTAGGAGTATTGACTAAGTGTAATTTGATTTTGTTGGAGCACGCACAACATTTTGATTACAGTGCGTAAAGAATATATGTACGTGACACAAAAGTTGTGATTGGTAAATATTGGCACGCGACAAAATATTGGTGCGTAAGGAGTATTGGCGCACAATATGAACACACTAAACCTTGGCCTTGTATAGTGTAGTGCATGCAGTGCGCACAGAGTATTGACGCACAACACAAACATTGTGCTCTGTAGAAAATGACATGCAACAGAAAGGTGTGCACACTGGATTAGAGGCGCGATGCATGCGCTACATTTTAGCATTGAGTGTGCAAAACCGACGCATGCTAATTATGGATTTATAATTGAGAAGTAGTGCACGTGAAGTTGATGGGATAGTTAATCCTCTCAATGAATTGGAAGAAAGAATTCTGAGGCATTATGGAAACACAATTGTACATAATTCCATGAAATTGTTAAATGGTTTAGCCTAACAAGTTTTGTTGGTTGCACATTTTGTAGAGTTAACAAAATTAGATCAGAATAGGATCATCAAAATTTTAGAATCATGGAAGGTGCAGAGGGAGTTTACAACCATGAGGAAGAGATCTGAGGAATGTATATCCATATGGGTAATGAAGGTACACATTCAAATGGACATGGAGAAGGTAAGGAAGAAAGCATGAACTTGGTAGAGACCATAAAATTTTTGCAAAGGGATGTCTTGAGTCATAAAGCTGATAATGAGAGGCTTATGAAAGCCAAGGAACAATAGGAAGACTTTAACATCAAGTTAATGCAGAGATTGGAATTATTAGAGAAGAAAATGGATAAGAAGGTTGAGTTAAGAAGATCAGGAAGCCATAAATCTCATAAGAAGAGAAGTAGAACAAGAAGTGATGCAAAACAAAACCATCACTCTCCAAGGCATTCAACTAGGAAAGCGCGCAATAGTTCAAGTCGATCTCCTGTCAGGAAACCTAAGAAGAGTTTTGGGGTGGATGAGCTACAGGGGGAAATGAACAAAATCAAGCCTCCTACTTTTGACGACGAACAGAAGAAAGACGAGGAAGCAAAAACATGGCTTCTAAACATGAGAAAGTATTTTCAATTGCATAATTACTCTTCACATGCAAAGGGTATAATTTATATTTATCATATCAAGGGAAAATCATCAATGTGGTGGGATCAATTTGTGTAGGTACAACACATTGATGAGAAAAAGGTGACTTGGAGAGAATTCAAGAGGTATTTTCAAAGAAAATACTTGACTAAGAGATACTATGAGAAGAAGATGAAGGAGTTCTTTGAACTCAAGATTGGAAGTATGACCATATATGAGTATGAAAGGAGGTTTTTAGAGCTACTGAAATATGTTTCCTTCATCAAATATGAGCAAGTTAATATTCAGAGATACTTGAGTGGGCTGTCATCATTTATCAGTGACATGATACAATATGATGATCCCAAAACATTGGAATAAACAATAAGAAGGGACAAATGCCTTTATGATCATCAAAAAGGGAGAACAACTTGCCATAAACATTGGGAAGGAAAGAAGATGAACAAGATGGAACAAAGGAAGAAGGGGACTAAGCCATCATTCTTCAGAAATAACTACCAAGAACAACCAACTTCTAAAAAATCCAGAATGACAAAAACATTGGGACAAATACCAAGGCAACCACCTATTCAATGTTGGGGTTGTAAGGGAGATCACATGTACAAAGATTTCCCTCACAAAAGTGAAAAAGTGAGCACTGTTCATAATGCGCAACAAGCTGAAACAATAGAGGACATGGGTAGAAGTGTACCTAAGATCTATGCAGCCTTGGATAACAAGTAAGATTAGTTTCAATCACATATGATTGAAGTAGAAGGTGAGATCAATAGCCATCCCATTGTTATTTTAATCGATTCAGGATCTAGTCGTAGTTATCTAGATCCTAAGTTAGTGGAGAGGTTTCAATTGCCGAGAATAAATCTTGAAAAACCTTGGACAATGCAACTAGATAAAAGAGCTAAAAGAAAGATTAATGAGATGGTCAAAGTATGCCCAATGAACATCCAGTGCATATTTGAACATCATACCTTTAGGTTCCTATGACTTCCTAATTGGTATGGATTGGTTGGACCAACATCATGTTGTCCTAGACTGTTATAATAAGGAATTTACTTGCTTGGATGAGGAAGATAACTTAAGGGAAGTACAAGGAATTCCAAGAGAAGTAACTATCAGAGAAATCCCAACCTTGCAGATGAAGAAGAGTTACAAAAAAGGATGTTAAGTATTTGTCGTGGAGATGGAAGAGATACTTAAAGATAAGGTGCCAAATATTGAAGATTATGCAATACTAAAAGAGTTTGAGGATGTATTCAGGGAGATACCAGAATTTCCACCTAAAACAAACATTGACTTTGGAATCACTCTAATGTTTGCAACAACTTTCATATCTAAGACCCCTTACAGGATGAGTACACCTGAATTGAAGGAATTGCAAATGCAACTAGAAGAGCTTATGATGAAGGGATATATATGCCCAAGTGTGTCACCTTGGGGTGCCCTAGTAGTGTTTGTAAAGAAAAAGGATGGAACTTTGAGACTTTGTATTGACTTCAGGTAGTTAAACAAAGTAACTGTGAAGAACAAGTATCCTTTGCCAAGGAAAGATGACCTATTTGATTGGCTAAAAGATGCAAAAATATTCTTCAAGATTGATCTTAGATCAGATTATCATCATGTAAGAATTAAAGAATAAGACATCAACAAGACTGCTTTCAAAACAAGCTATGGTCATTATAAGTTCACAGTAGTGCCATTTGGGTTAACAAATGCACCAACTACCTTCATGTGTCTCATGAATGGTATATTCATGAATTACTTAGATAAGTTTTTCATTTTCTTCCTGGATGACATTCTTATATATTCTAAGTCATAAGAATACCATGAGCAACATTTGAGAATAATGTTATAAGTATTGAGGGAGCATCAGTTGTATGCCAAGTTGAGCAAGTGCTCATTTTACCAGAAGCAAATCCATTATTTTGGCCATATCATCTCCGAGGAAGGAATACCATTGGATTCAAAAAAGATGAAGGCCATTGAAGGATGGCCAACACCAAGGAGTGTATCAGAAGTAAGATCATTCATGGGTGCTGTATGTTACTATAGGAGATTTATTGACAGATTCTCTAAGATTACACACCCAATTACTTATTTATAGAACAAAGGTGTGAAGTTTGAGTGGAAATTGGATTGCGAAAGGATTTTCCAACACTTGAAGCACTTATTGACAAGTGCTCCAATACTAAGGATTGCAGATCCAAATGAAAATTTAATTGTATGTATTGATGCATGTAAAGAAGGACTGGGTGGAGTCCTTAGTCGAAATGGGTATGTGGTGTGCTATGAATCAAGGAATTTGAAGGAGCATGAAAGACATTGTGCCACTCATGACTTGGAGTTGGTAGCCATAGTGCATGCCTTGAATATGTGTAGGCACTATCTCATGGGAAAAATATTTGAGTTGAGGAAGAACCACAATGGTATGAAGTACTTGTTTGGACAACCAATTCTTAATGCCAGGAAAAGCAGTTGGTTATATTTTCTTAGTGAATATGACTTTGATACAAAGCATATCAAAGGTAAAGAGAACAAGGTGGTTGATGCAATCAATAGGAGGGTGCATGAGATGCATGCTACAACCATTAGCATGTGTCAATCATATCTGAAGGATACAATTCTAAAATACGCAAAGTTGCATTAGAAATACATGGAGTTAAGGGAAAAACTTCAGCAAAGTAATTTACAATAGAAAGTTGAAGACTATAAGATGGAAAAGGATGAAATCCTCAGATACAGAGGCATAATTTATGTACCAAATTCTCGAGAATTGAAAAATATAATATCGGGAGAAATGCATAATGTGCATTATGCTAGACACTAAGGTTACCAAAAAACTATTGCAGTTGTCAAGAGCCAATATTATTGGTTAGGAATGAAGAATAAAGTTGTTGATTTTATTGCCAGGTTTTTGGCATGTCAAAAGGTCAAGGTTGAGCATAGACACCCAGTTGGTTTGCTACAAGCATTACCCATTCTTGAGTGGAAGTGAGAAGTTGTAACAATGGATTTTATTACTAAACTTCCAAGAACTAGCAAGCAACATGATTCTATCGTCGTGGTGGTGGAAAAGCTTACGAAACTTGCCCATTTTTTTCCAGAAAATCTCACTCACAAGGTAGATAACATAAATGATATTTATTTGAAAGAAATAGCTCGATTACATGGAATTCCCAAGACAATTGTGTCTGACAGAGATCCAAAATTTACTTCAAATTTTTGGAAGAGATTGTTCAAGGGATTTCGAATAAATCTGCACTTTAGTACAACTTATCATCCATAGTCGGATGGGCAGAAAGAAAGGGTGAATCAAGTAATAGAAGATATGCTAAGGATGTATGCGATGGATAAACCATCCAAATGAGAGGATTATCTACACTTGGTAGAGTTTTCTTACAACAATGGGTACCAAGCATCCCTGAAGATGAGCCCATTTGAGGTACTTTATGGAAAAAAGTGCAACACACCAGTGATATGGGACAATCCAACAAACTGTGCAATAGTTGGGCCTAAACTATTAAGGGAAATGGAAGAACAAATAATGAATGTAAAGCATAATTTAAAGGCTACGCAAGACAAGTAAAAAATTTATGCTGATAAGGGCAGAACTCACAAGGAATTTAAAGTGGGTGATCATGTGTTCCTAAAAGTAAAAGCCAACAAAAGTTCCTTGAGATTGGGAAATTTCTCAAAGTTGGCAGCATGTTTTTGTGGGCCATTTGAAATCCCAGAAAGGATTGGGCCTATATAATACATGCTTGATTTTCCTGCATCAATGCATATTCATAATGTATTCAAAGTATCATTACTTAAAAAGTATGTACTTGATACTAATCATGTCATTGATTCTAATGTGATTCAGGTGGAGCAAGAAGGTGGATTTCAAGTGCATCCGGTGTGCATATTGGATCAAAAGAAAAATCAGCTCCAGGATCGAGCCATAGGGATAGTAAAGGTCCAATGGACCTGGTACGATCCTGAGGATGCAACTTTGGAGCATGAAGATGCTATGCAGGCAAAATACTCGTATCTTTTTGAAAAATTTTGAAATTTTGGGTTGTACATGTGTATATACTGCACTGAGGACAGTGCATAAATAAGGGGGAGGGGAGTGTAATACCCCTAGGCTGAAACCCAAGTGTGCACACAAATATAAATATACTGTACTTATAAGCCGGTGAGCTGAAGTAACAAGATCCTTGGTTTGGTTCTGCGCACAATAAGTTAGTGCGTGTAAATATCACATCAAATTAGTGCGCACAGTTTAAAATGAATACAACATGTAGTTTAATGTATATAGTGCATACTTGTGTAAATGTACAGGATTGGTGCACTAAAAGAGTAACATCTGAAATTTACAATGCCCACCGGTATAAGTGTGCAAGGATGACACACTAACATAAGAGCCTTCCAGAATGGTGCACATTCTAGGGTTTCGTGCACACTATCTTAGGGCACATGTTTTGGAGGTTGAAGATCCTTTTGTATATATGTTATGTTGTAATGCACACCTATATAAGTGCACAAGGATGGCACACTGAAAGAAGACTGCGCACATCCCAGAAGTTCCACGAACATTGGTTTAGTGCACGATCTTTATGTTTTTGAGGCTTGTGAGCCTGGATGCAAAAAAATGAGTACTTATGTACTGAGAATTTAAATGTAATCCTATGAAAATATAATTAAAATATATCATTGCAGTAGACTGACCATGTAAAAGAGTATCGGGGGCTATAACTCCACTAGCCGAGGTTAAGGGGGCTAGGTTAAAGGGTCTTAAACCCAAATAAGAATATTATATTAGTATTTCTCAAAAGTATAAAGCAATGATATATTATTTTATCCTAAGTTCGAGGGAGAGGGACATGTGGACTGAAGACAATTCTCAACATGAAAAGTGTCAAC
>JASDQU010108974.1:34422-60240 GCA_032191745.1 Picea mariana | reverse complement strand
AACTTATCATCCATAGTCGGATGGGCAAAAAGAAAGGGTGAATCAAGTACTAGAAGATATGCTAAGGATGTATGCGATGGATAAACCATCCAAATGAGAGGATTATCTACACTTGGTAGAGTTTTCTTACAACAATGGGTACCAAGCATCCCTGAAGATGAGCCCATTTGAGGTAATTTATAGAAAAAAGTGCAACACACCAGTGATATGGGACAATCCAACGAACTGTGCAATAGTTGGGCCTGAACTATTAAGGGAAATGGAAGAACAAATGATGAATGTAAAGCATAATTTGAAGGCTACACAGGACAAGCAGAAAATTTATGCTGATAAGGGCAGAACTCACAAGAAATTTAAAGTGGGTGATCATGTGTTCCTAAAAGTAAAAGCCAACAAAAGTTCCTTGAGATTGGGAAATTTCTCAAAGTTGGCATCACGTTTTTGTGGGCCATTTGAAATCCCAGAAAGGATTGGGCCTATATAATACATGCTTGAATTTCCTGCATCAATGCATATTCATAATGTATTCAATGTATCATTACTTAAAAAGTATGTACTTGATACTAATCATGTCATTGATTCTAACGTGATTCAGGTGGAGCAAGAAGGTGGATTTCAAGTGCATCCGGTGTGCATATTGGATCAAAAGAAAAATCAGCTCCAGAATCGAGCCATAGGGATAGTAAAGGTCCAATGGACCTTGTACGATCCTGAGGATGCAACTTTGGAGCATGAAGATGCTATGCAGGCAGAATACCCATATCTTTTTGAAAATTTTTGAAATTTTGGGTTGTACATGTGTATATACTGCACTGAGAACAATGCATAAATAAGGGAGAGGGGAGTGTAATACCCCTAGGCTAAAACCCAAGTGTGCACACAAATATAAATATACTGTACTTATAAGATGGTGAGCTGAAGTAACAAGATCCTTGGTTTGGTTCTGTGCACAATAAGTTAGTGCGTGTAAATATCACATCAAATTAGTGCGCACAGTTTAAAATGAACACAACATGTAGTTTAATGTATATAGTGCGTACTTGTTTAAATGTACATGATTGGTGCACTAAAAGAGGAACATCTAAAATTTACAATGCACACCGGTATAAGTGTGCAAGGATGGCACACTAACATAAGAGCCTTCCAGAATGGTGCACATTCTAGGATTTCGTGCACACTATATTAGGGCACATGTTTTGGAGGTCGAAGATCCTTTTGTATATATGTTATGTTGTAATGCACACCTATATAAGTGCACAAGGATGGCACACTGAAAGAAGACTGCGCACATCCCAGAAGTTCCACAAACATTGGTTTAGTGCGCGATCTTTATGTTTTTGAGGCTGGTGAGCCTGGATGCAAAAAAATGAGTACTTATGTACTGAGAATGTAAATGCAATCCTATGAAAATATAATGAAAATATATCATTGCAGTAGACTGACCATGTAAAAGAGTATCGGGGGCTATAACTCCACTAGCCGAGGTTAAGGGGGCTAGGTTAAAGGGGCTTAAACCCAAATAAGAATATTATATTAGTATTTCTCAAAAGTATAAAGCAATGATATATTATTTTATCCTAAGTTCGAGGGAGAGGGACATGTGGACTGAAGACAATTCTCAACATGGAAAGTGTCAAGTTGGGAACATGCATTCAAATAGTTTGGACTTAGTACATTTTTGCTATCATTCGATGATGAATGCATTCATTGAGTTGTGATTTGTAGCAGACTATTCTGTCATCGAACCCTGGTGTTACTATCATAGTATTTTGTTGATTACTCTCACAGATACTTGTACATTTCTTAACTTGGAGAGCTAGACTGAATAGGTGGGTTGTCAGGCCTGTGAGTTATTGGATTGAAGAGGCGAGTTTTCAGGCTCGTGGAATATTGCATTCTCTCCAGGTGAGAGAATTGGAGGGAAGTATTATCCCGAGGTACTAAACTGCAGTGACATGGGTCTAAGAATTCATGTCCATCCTGTTGCTGAAGCCCTATAAGGGAAGTGGGGTAGCTGAAGGACTATTGAGTATAGAAGGGGCACACTTCCTAGGGTGGGACATACATGTGGGGAATGAGGAACCGTAGGCTATTGGTATGAATTGACATTTGGGACGAAGTTTCCTTTGATTAAGTCACATGTGACCATTTTACCTGTGAGTGAGTCACCTCTGTTTGGAATTACCTGTGACTTAGTTTCTTGTTGACTGAGATAACTTATCTTAGCTAGGAAACCTTACCCAAGTGGAGTTTAGCCCCAGCTCGGGGGTGACCCTCTGTTGAGATTATGAGCAGGGTGGTCTAACGTTGGGAGGAACATGGAAGGTCTACACACAGTTTGTTTTTTCCAAAGAAAAAAATGTAATTTTATTCCTTGAAAGATACAAAGTTACATTTTGTAGGTGCTTCTAGAGAAGTTCACACCAAAAAAGTGTGTGTAATAGCTGAAAAGAGATTTGGCTTTTGAAAGCCCTCTCACCATGACTACTTTTGTAAAAATAAAATCACACCCAGGACAAGGTGTACATCCTATCTTCTTAATAAGGATCCTTTATATACAAGTAAAAGATCACCAATGGTGTGGATATTGTCTGTCTTTTTTGAAAATCAAAGACTGTTTATAATGTCTTACCATCACATATAAAAATTTATACATTTTGTTATGCATAATAAAGAAAAGGAAAAAGTAACAAAGAGGGTCGATTCGATGAAAATTTGCATTTGTTCCAAAATCTGTCGAGTGGATATTATCTGTTAATTTTTCTTCAATCCTGCAGGTGCTCTTGATATTCTATAAAAGGCATGTGATAGAAAGCGTTTGAGTCTTCCCATTTTTTTCAGTGATATTCCATTTTCCTTGTGTGAGCTGCAATCCTTCTTTGGACAATGAATATGCTACCAAGTTCCTGTCCCTGTATACATGAGATATAACCACAGTATCAAAGGTGTCCAACAGTCTAAAGATTTCTTCCAGAATAGGAATAAGAAAAATACTGTGACATGATTGATGTTTTCTTGTCCAATTTAAAACATTCATTGAGTCCCCAAAAATTGTAATTGTTGTAAACCTTTTTCTCTAGAGAAAAGAAGTAAAAGCTTCAAGGACATGAGTTCAACATAATTGTTTGTCCCCCTTCCCAATCCCATTTTTAAATGAAAACAATGATTGTCTGATAGGTGTAGAATGAATCCTCCTCCACAAAAGAGTTCTGAGCGACTCCATCAAAGTAAGCCTAGGGTTTAGATGAATCTATTGCCTCTTGTTGCCTTACCCTTATTGCTGGTCAATCTTTGGACTGGGGGAAATGGGATAGTATTGAAAGACTTTTAGCAACGATTAATTCTGGAATTGAGGCTTTATCCTTGAAGATTTATGAATTTCTTGCTCACCATATTCCCCAACTTAATATAAGTGGGAGAGCTTTGATCTCTTTATTTCCTGGGTTACCTGTCCAGTTTTTCCAAGCCATTTCCACATAATCTCCATTCTGTATGCAATTCTTCCCGATACTAACAAATGTTTTAGTCCATACTTTTATTGTGAAAGGGCATGTGATGAGAATATGATGGGTGGATCCATTTTCATTTTTACAGAGGGCACATCTCCCTGAACCTTCTATCTGGCGCTTATTCAAGACCTCCCAAGTTGGGATTTGATTATTTAATGCTGCCCACATAAATATTTTTTCCTTATGAGGGAATTTTAACTTCCAAAGACCCTTCCACCACCATTTGGGATTTTATTGTGGTGAGTCTATATTCAGAGCTATGTACTCCGCTTTTGGAGTATATAATTCTATGGGATATTTTTTTCCATACTATTTCATCTTCCTTATCAATGATTTTGATGTGACCTCTTCTGAGTGCTACTATATAGGTTGTCATTATTTCTTTTTGAATCCCATTTAGTCCTAGTAAAGTAGCATTTTTCAAACCTTGGTCCCATAAATTTGTTGTAATAGGATCAACTTAATGAGAGAGGTAATAAATACCTTGCTTATGAAGCTGTTCAATTAGGTCCTCCAGTAGTATGTGGGAGTTTCCACACCCTGGCCATGGATTAGCACCAATTCGAAAATGATTTCCTTTACCCACTGTTGGCCCTTGACCAAGTTTTGAAGAATACTTGGTCATATTTGATCGTTTTTGGGACTTCGACAACTTGCCAAAGATGGAGCGCAACGCGAAGCGGAAATTAGGGAAACTAGGCCTATTTTTGGGTCCCTTTAGGGTTTTGGGTTAATGTAACGGGAAAGGGATGTCGACCTGTGGGTTCACCCATGCTTAGGCCCATTTTTGTAATCTATAAATAGATACTTAGGAAATGTAAGAAGAGAGAGAGAAATACATCTATGTGATGTATAGCTGATGTCTTAGTGCCAGGAACTGGATCTGTGTGATCAGATGTATCTTGTAAATTCTCTATGCATGATTGTAAGAAGCTTGCAAGTTGTTTTGTGCTGAAGTGCAAGGAAGAAGGATCTAGCGAGCTGCGTAGATCTTCTATCCTATGCGAAGCAAGAATTGTTGAAACTCTGTGCTATAACTGCTTGACTGAGATAATAAAGAAGAAGATCTTGTGGATGTAGCCCTAGGGTGGGGGTAAACCACAATAACTTTTTGTATTGTGCTCTGTGCTTCGACCTAATGTGTTTATCTCCTTCTTGGCTAAGTGCTTGATGTGATTAAATAGATTTATTTATGCTTTGTGCTTCTGAGATAGGAATGAATGTTAGATATGATATGTAAGATGCTTAGTGCTTGATCTGCGGAACTCGATCTATCTTGTTGTTGCTAAGTGCTGAATTATCTTAGATCTAAGTACTCACTGCGATACTCTATGCTATCTTCGAAGTGCTGTAAGGGTTGAATATTGATGGATAAATGATGCTAGATGATTGCTAAGTGCTATAATCATAGATCTATGTCCCAGCTAAGGTTGTAGACATCTGAGTCCTACAACCACCCCTGCGTCTACCTCGGGTGAGACTTCATCTGCTTCGCAGGTGTTTCTGAAAGGGTCGGTAGTTAGGGTTTTGTTAGTGCGCTCTTGAGCGTTGAACCCTGGGTTTGCCCCTGTGCCAACACCCACCCTCCAAGAAAGACTATCCCCGACCACTAAAAAAGAAGAGATCATCGTTTTCCAAATAATCGATCCATTTGTTGAAGATTTGTTTGGGTTTCTGATCCAATATTCAATTGAGTCCGGGGAAATTTATTTTTGTGCAACTACATGAGTCCATAAACTGGAGACTGAAATGATCCTCCAATAGGCTTTTCCTGCAAGGGCCTTAGAAAACAAGAAAATATTTTTGAGCCCCCAACCTCCCAATGCTTTTGGCAATGCTATGTTTTCCCATTTTGACCATGGATGAATATACTTTTCTCCAGTACCAGACCAGATAAAACGTGCACAAATCCTTCTGATTTTTCTAGAAATCCTTTTGGAATCCATGCTAAAGACATCCAATAAACTGTTATGGCTTCCAAAATGGATTTGGTCAGGGTGAGTCTACCTGCTCTTGATAACCATCTAAAGCTCCATCCATTTAATCTTTTCTCTAATTTTGTTGCCATCCATTTCCAATCTTCTTTCCTGTAGCTATTCGACTTTAGTTGAAAACCCAAGTACTTTCATCCTTCCGAGATATCCTAGAGAGTGAAAGGAAAAAGACTCTGATACACTGTCATTTCTTCTTCGTCCAGTTCATAGATAATGGTAGTTTATTTCCGATCACTTATTATCATACCTGTGGCCAAACGAAACAACGATAGGATATCATCCAATGTTTCTGCATCTCCAACTTTCCCATTACAAAATATAAGAACATCATCCACAAATAAGAGGTGTGTGATCCTCATCCCTTGTGCAACTATTATTACTTGAAAAGTCTCTGACCTGGCTGCTGAATCGATAGCTTTACTCAATCCCTCAACTACTAGAAGGAAGAGTAGGGGGGACAAAGGACATCCTTGATGCAATCCTCTTTCAGATTTGAAGAAGGGGGAGGCTACCCCATTGATGAGGAGTGCAAAAGAAACTGAGGAAATGCATGCCATCACCCATTTTATAAATGGAACTTTAAAGCCAAGGTGGGTAAGAAGAAGACGACTATATGCCCAGTTCAGTCTATCATATGCTTTTGAAATATTGATCTTTAGAATTTCTCCTTTTGATTTTGTAGTATTTAGACTATGAAGGCATTTTTGTGCTACCCCTATTGCCTCTTGAATTTGTCTCCCTTCTAGAATCCCAAACTGTTCCTTGGATATGGCTTTCGAAAGAAAAGGCTTTAGTCTACGGGCTATGATTGTTGGCCCTGGGTTATGGAAGGAAGCGAAGAATGAGGAAGAAAAGGGAAAAAGCGAGCTTCACGGGAGACACAGTGACTGTCACTGGGTCGAAGAGAGCAAAAGAACAGAAAAGATGGAGCGAAGTGTGGAAAAGAAAGCCGTTGGATGAGGAGATCGAGGATGAAAGATCAACAAGGAAGACGGATCGAGGATGACAAAGGAAGTGGAAAAATCCAGCATTAGATGCCTTGGAGCACCGCGATATGGAGAAGGAAAGACAGGCTAGTGAAGCTTGGAAAGAATGGGTCAAGTTGACCTAGGGTTGTAGACACCTAGAGTTTTGGTAATTAGGGTTTTTGACACCTAGGTTTTGACCTAAGGCTGTCGGTGAGGGAGTATAATGTATAAGTAGAGGTGGAGAGGATCTAGGTCGGGTCGGTACTATGGTTGAGCCTTGTTGTCGATTATTATTCATTGGTAAGAATATTGTATTAAGGGTGGGAGAAGTGCTGAGAGAGAGAGCCTTATGCTATTGTAAGATCTTCAGCTGGGTGCGAAGATCAAGTTCTATAGCTGGGTGCATAGGAAGGAAGAGAGATGGAGAGAGAGGATCTGCGGGCCAGAGCGTAGATTGGAATTGTAAGATTTACCTTAATATATCATAAGCACAGTTCTATGGACGTAGCCCTAGAGAGAGGGTGAACCATGTACATCTGTTGTTGTGTGTGTGATTGATGACTTGAGATCTGATGTTGTTATATTGTTATCTGCATTATTGTATTAGATCAGATCTATAGTTGTGAAGGAAAGATCTAGCTAGTTTAATGATAGATGCATGTTATGTTGTCATTGCAATAAGAACCACTTGATATTCCCCTGGTTGTAGACATATCTTTCTTGCAACTCCCTCATAGCTGCTTCAGGTGAGACTACATCTACTTCGTAGGTGCTGCTGAAAGGGCTAGTAGCTAGGGCTTGTTGGTGCGCTCTTGGAGCTGAACCCTGGGTCTGCCCTTGTGCCAACAAATGGTTTCATTGTCGGGACTAGAATATTTTTAAGGGGATGTCAAGGTGGTTCCCATCGAAGACAGAGATTTAGAAGTGGGTAGAGGATCAAGAGAAGGACTTTGCTGAAGCCCAGAACAAGAACCCTAAAATAAGCACTGAAGATTGGCTACAAAGATACATCTTCACCGACATTCACGAGATCTTCTTTGGAGGAATCCATCAAGAGTTACATGAGTGGTTGGCTAGGTTAGCTGACACACAGTTTGAAATCAGATCTAGACCCCCTGTGGTTTGGACACCAACATTGATCCAGAAGGTCAAGAGAGTAGACAACACTGTATCCAAAGCAATAGATCACTGGTTTGATAGTACCATCATAGGGTATATCACTGAGTTTGATGTTGATAGAACAAAATCATATAGTCAAGCCGAGAGATACTTTTTCAAGGGACCCAGAGGAAAATTTTTTCATTTCTTGAAGCTAAGAATCAAGATGCTCTATCATGAAAACCACATCTTGAAGACACAGTAGATTGATCGGACCTAAAAAGGCTAATGTTCAAGATCTTGGACAATGACAACAACACAGAAGCATGGCATACACGTAGTGGGAAAGTATTCCGAGGAGCTCACCTTCAGAATTTGTTTAAGCAAAACTACATAGAAGAAGGTTTCTATAGTGGAGAAGAGGTAGATCTAACCGACGAAGAGCATCCAGAGCCCACTAGAACAGAGGAAGGGGAAGTTGAAGAACTACGCCAAAGTGAGCCAGAAACCTCAGGAACTGCACAAACTACTGAGGTAAGTAACGTTAATCCTCTTTTTGTCCCAACAACACTTAGCAGTCAGAATAGTCAGAACCACCAGAGTCTTCAAAGTACTGTTACCAGTAGCCCAACATCTACTCAGACAAGAACCCTAGTCAGCTTTATGGCAGATGAAATGAGACTCCCTATCTTTAGAGGAGATGGATCTGAAGATCCAGATCAACATTGGTTTCTATGCGAGGCCATATGGAATATTAAAAGTATCACCGATGAAGCCATCAAGAAAACCCAGTTCAACACTATGCTAAGGGATCACGCACTGAGATAGTACATGAAACTGGTCCAAGGACTGACACAACCTAAGCCCCTGAATGAGATCAAGAAGGCGCTGATTGCAGAGTTTAAGAAACCTAAGTTAGAATCACAATGTATTACATAACTAAAAGAGATTAAAAAAAAGGTAGCAGAACCTCTTTGGGAGTTCGACCAGAGATTCAAGACCCTAACAGGACGATTAACTTTCCAGATCCCTGACGAACAGAACAAAGAGTGGTTCATCACTGCGCTGTTACCAAACATAAGAATCACTTTGACACAGTAGAAGATTGCATCTTAGGAAGAAGCTTTGGAGATCGCCATGAAGCTTGAATCAACACAGATGGGAGAATCTAGCTCAGGCATTAGCCAGATCATGAGCCAACTAACTAGTTTGTCTTTACAGGTCGAGGATATGAAGAAAGACAAGGGAAAAGAAAAAAGGGACAATATCTGGTGTGTCAGATGCATATTTGAAGGCCATGATAAGGAAAACTTTCCCTTATTTCATGAGTACTTGGCATTAGGGGCATCGATCCCCTTAAAGCAAGTTAACCTACCCTGATGCGAGGTATGCATAAATATGCATTGCCCAGGTGAGTGCTACTACATGCAGAAGTATGTCCACACACCCACAAACTTGTATTGTACATTCTTCAAATTAGTGGGGCATGATGATCGGGATTGTAGAGCTTATGATTTCATGCATGAAAGGTCGAGAGACATATACAAAATTCAAGGCGAAGTACAACAAGAGGGACACACTTTGTAGTACAACCCTCCGGGGAGAGGAAATTTCACTCCTCACAGTGGCTACAGAGGAGGAGGAGGAGGAGGAGGTATGGGCTGAGGTAGAGGACAAATAATCTGTTACAACTGTGCGCAACCAGACCATTTAGCAAGGGATTGTCAGAATCCCTGCACAACCTGTAGTTACTATATCTCCTTCGAGCATGTCATAGAAGAATGCCCTGTACTACTGGCTAAACTTAAGGACCCCAACAGAACCCACAAGTACAATTAATATATGCTGAACCTCGCGGAGCAGAACCTAGAGTCGCTATTATTACTCGAGGAGGCGCTGCTACAGGGGAAGACAGAGCAACCCAAGGAAGGACTGAAAATGACCATGGAGTTAGGAAAGATACAAAAAAGACCCAAACGTTCGATGCTAAGAAAGAAAGGCAGATATTCGAGGAGGCAAGGAAAGAGTTTAAAGGAGATCAAGGATATTCATCAAAGAGACAACTAGAAATCAAAGAATACAGTATGCCTCAGGTGTTTGATCCGTTTGCATCACAAACATAAGGGAAAGAGGTAAGCAAACTCATGGAATTCTTGCACACTTGTGTTAAGTTGATTCAAGATAAAGACGCTGTACAAGAATTACAAGATTTAATCAAGCAATATGAACTAGGAAAAATAGATCCCTTGCTGAATAGAGAAGTGCACCAAATTGGAAAAAGGAGAAGGACAAATAAAGAATTACACTTGAATGCTCAGATAGGAGAGTATGAGATAGACTATGTGGTCCTTGACTTAGGGTTAGAAGTCAATGTCATGATGAAGCAGACTTGGGCATTGATGGGAAAACCCAAGCTAATATATTCCCTTTTGCATGGCTAATCAACAAGATGTCAGCCCATTTGGACGATTAGAGCATGTCCCAGTGGACATCGATGGAGTAAGAACCTTTGCAGATTTTGAGGTAATTGAAATTGTTGATGATAGCTGCCCTTACCCTGCATTATTAGGAATCGATTTTGCCTTCGACAATTCTACTATTGTTGATTTAAAGAAACGACACATGACATTTGAGAAAGCTGGCCTTAGGGTCCTTGCACCTTTAGATCCAGAGGAGGGTCCATGATACACAGAACCCATCAGAGAAGAGGACCACACATTTGAACTGGAAAACATCTACAAATTAACGGCTAGACACCAGGATTACATCAACCCTACAGCTGACGGAAATCTGAGCTGGCGAAGTGACAGTGCATGTTCATCCAACTCCGAAGAAGCACTGGAGAACTGGCAGAACCAGATGTACGAAGTATCTACAAGAATATGTGCTAGGCTAACCAAAAAAGTTGTTGGATTGGCACAATAGTGAGTAATCTACCCACATTTGATGGGTTGAACTCTCTATAAAGCTTCTTATCAAAATTTGAGACAAGTGTACCAACACAACAAAGGCTATTAGCAATGGATGAGGCCATGAAAGCCACACCAGCGAGATGGTGGGGGACACATAAAATCAATATTACAGACTAGACACAATGCCGAACCATGATGACAACACGGTTCTCAGCACAAGAAGTAAGCTGCGAAGCACGGTACACAGGTAGAAGTTGCCCAAAGGACCATGTACGAAGCTGCAAAGAGGCCTTGAGTGAAATTCCTCGAGAACAATGGGTACACAGCTTCGTCAATACGCTGGATACCACCCTGATTAACTGGTACCTTCAATCAGAGCTGAGCCTTGTCACTTCAGAATGGGAAGGTATGATCCAGAATTTTATAACCACCTTTTTGTTTGATAGTGAATTTCCTTCTGTAGATCAAGCACTACAGATGATGAGACAAAAATTATTTGAGGAGGCCTCTGGCCTCCCCTTGGAGCAAGAAATGGATGAATGGACTGCGCCCCTCCAGGAACTGCAGACGTGCTACAACATCAATGCCGACGAAGACGATGATCCAAGGAAGGTGAATATCGAAGAAACATAAGGTCAGAGAGATGTGGAAGGTCCAGGAGTGGAACTTCCATTCATTGGACAACTGATAAAGATAAAGAAAGTCAATATCGGGACAGAGGAGACACCAAATCTTGCCAATGTCGGAGATTACTGGGACGCTACTACCATGGAAAAAATCACAAAATTATTGCATGAGTATTGGGACTTGTTCCCGACCAAGTTCACTGATATGAAGGGAATCAAAGGACCTATGGGAGAAATGAGAATACCTTTGAAACTAGACGCGAAGCCAGTCAAGCAAAGACCCTACAGATTGAACTCGAAATATAATGAAAAAGTGAAGATTGAGCTCGACAGAATGATAGAAGCAGGGATTATTGAACCTGTCGAAGAGTCAGAGTGGATCAGCCCCATGGTAGTGCAAGATAAGAAGACAGGTGAGATCAGGATTTGCATAGATCTCAGGAAGCTAAATGATTCTTGTCTACATGACCCCTTCCCTACACCTTTCACAGACGAAGTGCTGGATATCGTGGGAGGCCAAGAAGTATACTCTTTTACACATGGGTTTTCAGGATACCATCAGATACACATCTCCAAGGAGGACCATCATAATACTATGTTTTCCATAGAGTGGGGATCCTACCAATACAAAGTAATGCCATTTGGCCTGAAGAATGCCCCAACCATATTTTCCAGGGTGGTGGTTGAAGCATTGAAAGAATTTTTGCATAAGTTTTTAGAAGCATACTTTGATGACTGGACTGTTTTTAGTTTGTTGAAAAATCATATTGAATGTCTAAGGCTAATGCTGGATAAATGCAAGCAGTGTCAAATTTCTTTGAATTTGAAGAAGTGCATCTTCTTCTCACCATTTGGAGTATTATTAGGTCATATTGTATGCAAGCAAGGATTGTTGGTGGATCCATCCAAAATTGCAATTATAGTTGATTTCCCACCACCTACATCAGTCAAACAACTACGTACTGCGCTAGGACATACTGGCTATTACAGGAAATTTATCAAAGGATATGCTCAGATTACTACGCCAATGGAGAGGTTATTAAAGAAATACTGTCAATTTGGTTGGAAAAATGAATGCCAACAAAGCTTTGACACACTGAAACAAAATATGGTCACTACGCCTATTCTGGTCTTTCCCAATTGGAGCAAGGAATTTCATGTGCATGTTGATGCATTTCTATTGCATTAGGAGCAGTACTGGCACAACCAGGAGAAGGGGACATTGATCATCCATTAGCATTTTCCAGCATAAATATCTCCACAGCTGAAATCAATTACACTACTACAGAGAGAGAGGGACTAGCCATGGTGTATGCATTGCAAAAATTCCACCACTAGTTGTTGGGAGGACACTTTAAAATGTTTGCTAATCACTCCGCGCTGAAATACCTAGTCAACAAGCCAGTGTTGGGGGGAAGAATATGCAGATGGCTTCTCCTATTTCAAGAATATGATTTTGAGATCATAGTTAAGCCAGGAAGAATGGATAAGGGCCCAAGCCACCTATCGAGGTTGGAGCATGGTGAAGAACCTACCAGACTGGAGGACACACTACCAGATGCAAAAATTCTCGCCATTAGAAATATTGTTGACCACTTCGCAGACATAGTCTAGTTTTTGTCAATAGGAATAGCTCCAGCCAAATACACAATTCCGCAGAAGAAACAACTAGTGGTGTGCGCTGCAGATTTTTCACCGATAGCTGGTCAACTATATAAAATGAGACCTGATGAGATCCTAAGAAGATGTGTGATGGAGGTAGAATGCCCTATGATCCTCGAAGAAGATCATGAAGGCATTGAAGGAGGACATTATGCAGGAAAAGCAACTGTGCAGAAGGTTCTGCGAGCTGGCCTTTGGTGGCCTACATTACACAGAGATGCTAAAAAATATGTCAGAGCATGTGATGTATGCCGGCAAGTTGGAAAGCCATCCCGAAGAGATGAGATGCCATTAGAACCACAGATGACCCTACAAGCATTTGAAAAATGGGCCATTGACTTCGTGGGACCTATAAACCCAACAGGGAAGTGCACATGAGCAAGGTATATTATCACTGCGACAGAATACCTGACTAGATGGGTCGAAGCAAGAGTAGTCAAGGATTGTAGCGCAACTACAACTGTGCGTTTTATATTTGATGACATAATAACCAAGTTTGGAAGCCCTAAGGTCCTTATGAGTGATCAAGGTACACACTTTATCAATAAGACAGTTGAAGCCCCAACTGAAGAATTTGCAGTCCACCATCAGAAGAGCACACCTTATCATCCACAAGAAAACATAACGGTTGAAGCATTAAACAAGATATTGGAGACAACGTTAACTAAGATTTGCAGTTTGAACAAGGACGACTGTGATTTAAGAGTACCAGTAGTACTCTGGGCTTATAGAACCACTTGCAAAAAATTAACAACACAGACTCCTTTCAAGTTAGTTTACGGTCTTGAAGCTGTTGTCCCAATGGAGTAATTGGTACCAAGCTTAAGGATTGCTGCATTTACAGACATGGATGATACTAATGCTATTCATGAGAGGCTATCACAGTTGGTCGAACTAGAAGAAGACAAATTCATTGCAAGCTTCCATCAACAAATTCAGAAGGAACGAGAAAAGGCCTATCATGACAAACACATCAAGAATAAGATATTTAGGCAAGGTGATTTAGTCCTGCTATATGAAAATAAGTTTATAAAACACCCTGGGAAGTTCAGAACGTATTGGCTTGGACCATATGAGATTGTCTATGTTACAGAAGGTGGAGCTGCGCAACTAAAAACATTGAAAGGAAACTGGAATGAAGGCTTGGTGAATGGGAGTCGGATGAAGTTGTACTATGACAACCAGCTGCCTCGCAACTCTTAGTAGAATCAAGAAGACAATGGTCCAGATACCAGGTGCAGTTGAAACTGAGTACCAGACATAGAAAATACAGTGTGCACAAGGATGGAAAGGAGGCATAAAGCAGAAAGTAAGGGTTGCACTACGCAGTCGAAAGTTGAAGAAAAACAAGAGGATTAGATCTCAAGTGCCTCGAGATGAGTCACAGGTGAGTGTTGGGGGCCTGTTGGCTCTGGGTTATGGAAGGAAGCGAAGAATGAGGAAGAAAAGGGAAAAAGCAAGCTTCGCGGGAGACACAGTGACTGTCATTGGGTCGAAGCGAGCAAAAGAACAGAAAATATAGAGCGAAGTGCAGAAAAACAAGCCGTTGGATGAGGAGATTGAGGATGATAGATCAATAAGGAAGACAGATCGAGGATGACTCATGAAGTGGAAAAATCCAGCATTAGATGCCTTGGAGCACTGCGAGATGGAGAAGGAAAGACAGGCTGACGAAGCTCAGAAAGAATGGGTCAAGTTGACCTAGGGTTGTAGACACCTAGGGTTTTGGTAATTAGGGTTTTTGACACCTAGGTTTCGACCTAAGGCTGTTGGTGAGGGAGTATAATGTATAAATAAAGGTCGAGAGGACCTAGGTCGGGTCGATACTATGGTTGAGCCTTGTTGTCGGTTATTATTCATTGGGAGAATATTGTATTAAGGGTGGGAGAAGTGCTAAGAGAGACAGCCTGTTGGTATTGTAAGATCTTCAGCTGGGTGCGAAGATCAAGTCCTGTAGCTGGGTGCCCAGGAAGGAAGAGAGATGGAGAGAGAGGATCTGCGGGTCAGAGCATAGATCAGAACTGTAAGCTTTACCTTAATATATCATAAGCACAGTTCTGTGGACGTAGCCCTAGAGAGAGGGTGAACCACGTACATCTTTTGTTGTGTGTGTGATTGATGCCTTGAGCTTTGATGTTGTTATATTTTTATCTGCATTATTGTATTAGATCAGATCTATAGCTGTGAAGGAAAGATCTAGCTAGTTTAATGATAGATGCATGTTATGTTGTTGTTGCAATAAGAACCACTTGATATTCCCCTGGTTGTAGACATCTCTGTCCTGCAACCCCCTCATAGCTGCTTCGGGTGAGACTGCATCTGCTTCACAGGTGCTGCCGAAAGGTCCAGTAGCTAGGGTTTGTTGGTGCGCTCTTGGAGCTGAACCCTGGGTCTACCCCTATGCCAACAATGATTTTGGCAATAATTTTCTAGATACAATTTAATAATGAGATTGGCCTGAAATCATCGAAAGTATGTGGATCATTTAACTTTGGGATGAGGGAAATAAAAGTAGTATTGAAAGGACCATGAATTCTACCATTGTTTCGGGATTCCTGGACAACCTTTAGTAGATTTGTGCTGACCGGGTCAAAAAACCCCCTAAATAATTCAATTGTCCATCCATCTGGCCCAAGGATTTTGTCCTTCTGAAAGATTTGAAGGGTTTCTTTGCCTCTTCTTCTGTGACTTCAACAAATAAATCTTGATTCCCTTGTTCATTCACAAAACTTGGGAGATATAATGCCACCTTAATGATTTCTGCGATATTTACATTCCTGTCCGCTTTGAATAAAGTCCGAAAATGATTTTTGCCCAAATTTGCTAGACCTTCAAAGGTTGTAATGGATCTTCCCTCCTGGTCCTTTAAACTCCATATGGTGTTTTCTACTCTCCCCCTTTTGCACATGCTTGAAATAATTTTGTATTTTCATCATCTTTTTATAACTAAATGGCTCCGCTCTTCAGTCTCCACGCTTCCTCTTGTTCCACCAACAAAGTTCTTCGTCTTGCTTTCATGTTTTTCAAATTTTCACGAGCCAGATCATACATGAAACCTGCCTCCGGGTCCTCTTGAAAGAGTCTCAGTTGTTCCTCAATATTTTGTAGCTCATGTTCCTCTACTTTTAGTTTTACTTTTTCCCATGGGATAACCGTTTTATTTTTATTTTTTTGAGATTTGACGCAAATTGGATGCTTGCTAGAATGTCCTCTATATTCCTTATGTTAGTCCAATTTGACTTCACCAACTATTTAAATCTTTCATCATTCACCCACGAGGAGTTGAATTTAAATGGGGCTGCTGTATTTTTGGGGCCACCTTCCATTTCGAATCAGACTGGTGAGTGATCCGATTCACCTCCACTTCCAATTCATTGATGAAAGTGTAGAGGAAGCATTGCTAATGATTCAGAGATCAAAAAGCGATCTAGTATTTTTGCAACCCAGGCCTCCCCTACCCTCATATTCCTGTAGGTGGGTAAAAATTTTAGGGAGGTAACATCAATAAGTCCATTAGAGGCTATGAGATGGCTGAAAAACCCTACTTGATTGTCTGGGTGGGCTGAGGGGCCCCAACTTTCAGATTCCCCCAAGGAGAAATTTAGATCTCCCCCCCAAGATTAGTAGATCACTCTTCAAAATATCTTTTCCAAGCAGGTTTACCCATAAGGTGTTTTGGTCTGTATGGGGCCCATATACATTAATTATTTTGATCACCTTTCCAAACCCTTCCACCACAAAATTGCCTCCTAAAACTGAGTCCATTGCCCAAGAGTTTAATAGTTTTAAGCTTCGAGTTTTCCATCCAATGACTAAACCCCTCGATCTACCTCTGGCATTTATCCCCATAAAAGACCAGCCTGGGAAGAGGGCAAAGAGTAGGTTTGTCGCCATCTATTCATCTATTAGAGCTTCTTGTAAAAGAAAGATATCTGGTTGGTTTGCCATGAACAACCTTTTTAATGCGGATTTTTTTGGGGAACTCGCCAAAACCCTTAAATTGTAAGTAAGAGTTTCATGGTTGAACCCCTACCAGGTTTTTCACTGCTCTAAGCGCCCCAAAAATATGTTTTTGCTGACCAAAGGCAATGTCGACTAGAGCTTTGGATTGAGCCTTGTAGAGATGAGAGTTTCTACCTCGCCCCTTCTTTTTTTTTTCTGAATCTTCGGATTTGGTCCCAACCCTTTGTGATCAGAGTTGGGAATATAGACAATCCTGTTGCAGAGTTGATATTGGATGATTGAGTCTTCAGAGTCCTCAAGATGCTGAGGGGGTTGTGTACCAGGTGCGAAGACTAGATTAGTTACAGTAAGAGTCCCGGGTGAGGAAGGCAAAGTCTAGGGATTGTGGGAAGGGAAGAAAGCCGAAAGGCTTGTGGAAGGAAGGCTTAGGGGGGGGGGGATATGCCACCATCCATACATGTAATAATGTAATCTTTAAATAAACCATTTACTAAACAGAAAATAGTAATATGCATACCCATAAGGCCATCGACTAAGTATTGAGGAATGGCCTCTGAACATGCTTCTGGTGCCTACATATCTCTCTTGGCTGGGACTAATGCCAACGAGTCTCCTTCTTATGTGGTCGGTGCCCCCACTTCTACTGTCTGTGGTGCTGCTTTCTTGCTTGGAGTATATCCCCCTGAGGATGACTCCACTGAGGGAGAACTAGTACCTTTAGAGGTTGGAAGCCCTTCATCTAATCTATTCTCTGAAGGATACTCGGGGTTTCTATGCTCCTTCATGCTAGATTTACAATCCTTTACTATGCGACCAAATTCGTGGCACCTCGTGCAGTGGAAAGGAAATCCTTCATAATCTAGGATTTGAACCCTGGTCCTTCCCAAATCTATTAAGTTTAGAAATTATTTTAAGCCTTCTCTTATGTTTAATAACACATGAATCCTTGCTACCGCCATATCCCCTAAATCTAGAATCCCATATCTGCAGATAAGAACTCCCCTAAATGATTTCCAATAGCTTGAAATATTTTTTCATTCCAGAGATGTGGGGGTAGTCCTGGCATCCAAACCCAGATGGGTATGGAATCCAATCTCTCGCTTGCAATGTTGAAAGTAGGGTGCCAAATCTTCAAGAGAATTAATGAGGAGTCAATGAAACAACTTTTCTGAAGAACCAAAGAAGCCTGAGATTTCTCTGAGAATACAAGCATAAACCAACCTCTGGACAATCAACTAATTTTGGGAGGTGGGTTGAAGAACACATCCCAATTTTCCGCTGCCCAATATTTTAGCGTCTTCTCGCTAAAATAACGACCATAGGAGTTCCCAACTAGGGTTTTGTCCTCCATTTCTTCCATCGATGAAAGGGTTAGGTTGTCTCCCAGAGTGAAATGTAGGTTTGATTTAGAAGACCCTACACACTTATTACGTTTTTTATGTCTTGACTCGGAAGCTCCCGCACAATCTAAAACCTGTGGATTATGTGTGTTGTTGGCTGTCTCCCCTCCAAATACAGTAACCCATTCACTAGAATTTGTAGGCTAGAGATTTGCTATAATGAACCCCTCCTCGACCGCTTCAGAATGTTCTAGGAAATAAGCTTTCTCCTCAAATGGGTAGAACTGGTCTGGTGCCGCACCTTGTTCCATTGAAACCCAATCTTCAAGGCCTCGAGCAGAGGCAAAAGGTCCAAAACCTAGAATAGTCGACTAGTAAAACCCTTGCTCAGTTGGAGAGGATAGAGAGAAGAGCGACACCGAAGGATCCGAGAAAGACCATGAAAAATTTGTTGGAGTCGAAACAACAAAAAAGACACTCTGAATGGGTGAAAAAATACCTTCAGTTGGATGTGTATATGGGATCGCTGAGCCAGGCAAGGAGATAGAGGGCTTAGGCTGAGCTTGAGTTACCCCAGAATCCCCTGCTTCACCTAGCCATGAAAAAAATCTGAATCCTATCCATGAAATATACCGGAGACCCCTGAAAGCTATGAAAAGAAGTTCCTCTGAGCAATCGATGGTATATCCCCACCCAACTCATCTGAAAGTGGTTGGATCGGGCTGCCAGCTGTCACCATCCAAGGAAAAATTTCACCTGGTTTGGGTGAGTAATCCACCACGTCATCGTAGCTGGCCATGGTGGGGGATCTATGCCTTTGTAGGGGGTATACCGAAAAATACGCACCTTCAGACTGCCCCGAGAAAACCACTTTTAGCCCTGCAGTCAACCACCACACGAGAATACTGACGACAAAATCCTTCTTGTCAGAGACCCTTTACATTAGTCTGATCCAGGGATCATGTGGCCACGTATGAGAGCTTAACCGATTGCGGGTCGTAGGATAATTGCTAGCTGCATCGACCCCATCCTCGAATTCCATCTCATACTTATTTCTAAGGCAAAAGAGAATTATTAAAAAAAAATTGTTTACTTTGAGGTGAGATGACATTGTTTACTGAACCACAAATAATCCCATGATTAGCATCTTTTTGGTGCCGTTGCCAAGGACGGAGTTGAAAGTGAAATTTCCCTCGGGGTATGACAAAGACTAGATATGATTTTGCAAGGTGAATATAAATCATACATTAAAAGGACTTCATCTGTTCACATGACCGAAAGGTCTAAACGCAGTTGGTGTTGTTTATTCAAAGATAAGTTCTAATATGTTTGTTAAATTATGTTTTATAGTAATTATTATGCACTTGTTTTCACGAGTTTATGTTGTTTATGTTGCATGTATATTTCTGTTATGAATATGTATATAATCATGCATGGCAGAGTATTTACATGTTTGTAATTAGTATCTGAGCAATCTTGTTGGGTTCCTGGTAAATGAAACTTTACAAATATGGTATTAGAGAAAGAAAGTTTTTAAGTGTTGTGACGTGACCCAACTTGGGTGGCTAGGTATGTTAAAAAATGGTATGAGAGAAATTTTTGGTAATGGGGTACATTACAAATGTATCCAACTACATCATCTCATTTGATGTTGTAGTTTCTCCCTCTGAACTAGAAGCCTCTATTGCTACCTCCGCTGATCTCTAATATGAAGACATGCTCCTAGGAGTTTCCTCACTCTCCTGAGCATCCATCTGTGTCATCTCATACTAGCTCAGTCTCCTAACTATACTATAAGAAGACTCACAACTCCTAGTCTCTGTTAATTACACTCTCTCGAAATCTAAGCAGCCACTATTTCCAACCACAGGATGTCCGAGCAACCTGTACAACCTCTCATATTGGACACCAATGAATACTGCTATGTCCAAAGTAGCTCCATTTGGATATAAAAATGACAATGTATGAGATAACACCACTCCACATTCATTAACCTCCAAAGCTGACACTGAGAAAAAAATTACTGGCATCTATGGAACAAACAACACACTGACCAACTCCAAAAAACCTCCTGATTCTAGCTGGAATCTCATGCATCCAACCCCTTTCACTGTAAGTCTGGTGTTATCCCCACAATTCACATAACAGTCTAATTCCATCTCTGATAAACTAAGGAACACATACCTCATTCCTGTCATATGCCGAGATGCACCATTGTCCACAAACCACACTCCAATGTCCCCGAAATCTGCACTACCACTGCCTAAAAGACCAGTCATCATAGAAAATTCCCCATCAAACTTCTCAATAAACTCAAAAACCTTAGCTGATGCTGATACCTTTGGATCCTTCTTGGTCTACTTCTTGTTCAGACATTGACTAACATAGTGGCCAGTCTTGTGACATGCAAATCATTTCATTTTTCTCATGTCCTTCTTCTTGTCTTTGCTCTTTCCCACAAGAGAAACATTCTTCTCGTTTGCACCACCCTCTGCCTTCTCTTGATCTCTACTCTGAAAACACTCCCAGATCTCCTCCTGAGTAAAATCATCTAATGGCCTCTCCCAAGTGGGAAAGTTCTCTCTTCCCACCACGCACTTCATGAACATGTCCCACTCTTTGGTGAATACCTTCAGGGCTATGCACACCAACTCTGAGTTTGGAACTGTCTCACCAACAATAACCAACTCATCCTTCTCTTTCCTGATATAGGTGAGATGTGAGGCCACATTCTCTCCCATGTCCATCTTAGTGCCGTGGAGCTTGTCCCTTAGGGACATCTTCATGTTCTTGTTCTTTTTCTTGTACAAGGATTTCATTGCATCCCACATCTCCTTGGTTGTCCACTTCTCAGCCAAATGTGGAATTAGGTGGTCCCTCAATCCATCCAAGATTATCCTCTGCACCCTTTCTTCCTTCATCTCATGAAGGTCTAGGGAATGGGATTTGACAAAGGAACTGTCACTGTGATACTCACACCCACAACTTGTTCTCCCTAAGAACAACTGCAATCCTCACCTTCCACTGTAGGTAGTTGGAGATCCCCTCCAACCTATCCTCATACCTGAGATTGGAAGTCATCCTCGTCCAACTGACAAAAAACCTTTATTTCCCTTCTTCTTCCAAGAAAAAATCTTGCAACTCATTGCTATCCAAGTGTCAAACTCTGTCCACTGAACCTCAGAGCCCAAGCTCTGATACCATGCTAAAAAATACTGTGACTTACTTCACACACTTAGTCAAACTCAGATTTCAACTTCCAATAAATTCAACAGTAATGCAGTAAACTTAATAGTATTCTACTGTACTTCATGGGAAGAAATGCATTGACTAAGCAAACTGAAAATTAGTAATGGAAATTAATGAACAATAGACAATATTTAGTCACACATTTGACACAAAATTTTCTAGGCAATTCCCCTGGAAAACCCCTAAAGGAAAACTAGTCCTAAAGATATTTTTATTATGATCTCATGAAGAATGTTACACAAAATTTACAACAAAACACTTTCGACAAGAAAACATTGTACTTATCTCACACTACCTGTCCAACAACACCTTGAAAATTGTGCCCCTCTTCTTGCCTCTTTCTCTACACTTGTACGACACTATACGACCTAGTACAATAGTAAATGCAACACTGTACAACCCTCGATTTATGTGTTGGATATTATACAAATATAATATGGACCTATACATATTTAACAAAACATTTAATGCACCCAAAACTCCTCGATTTATGTGCATAAATTCTTGTTGTACGACCCAATAGTAAATGTTGTATGGCCCTATCAAATCTTCCTTGTACGACCCATATTTCAATGCTGAAATTCTCCTGGGTTTGCATGCCCTCCTTTCTTGTTGCTCCTTTTCCTCTCTTCTTTAAGCTCAAGCTCTCTTTCTCTCTTGGAATGCATGCCTCTTTGTCTCCCTCAAGCTATTTTTATTGATTCATTTAGGGTAACTTCCCTAACCCTAGATCTTAATGGTTGAGATTCACTCTTAGCCCACAAGATCAATGTACGTGAATTATTCCCTCATTGAGATGAATTAAATCACTTGACTCACTCAAATATTATATAGTCACTTTCACTTTACCTAATGAATAATAAAATACCCTAACTCCACTTTATAAAATCACTTTATAAACTCACTTAAGAGAGACATTTTCTCATCACTTCTACATGTTAGGCATGATTGATGTAGAAGTATGTTTGAGCTACAAAAACTAACAAATCAAAGGCTGCAATCCTAGTTAAAGCTCAATACAATGGTTAAAAATTCACCTAGGTTAGAGCACTTTAGGTAAATAATTAAGCATCCAATATGAAAAATCATCCAACACATTCACAATTGTTGGTGGAATAAGTGTCCCCACTCCACCCTCATCCATTTCTCCAATAATTCTATAAAAAGTCGAGAATCTAGGCACCTGGCCACCATATTCATGCTTAGTGTAGATACAATCCACAACTTTCCATCCAAATTCCTTGCTTACACAACACAAGTCTTCTATCCAACAAGTATCACCATCTTGTCCACAAATGGAAGAAAGAGAAAAATAGAGAGAACAACGACACAAATGATTCCATAAATGATACCTTTATTATCTTGATGTCCAATTTCACTTGCCTCTTCGAGGGGTAAACCTCCAATAGGGAAGATATCAAGTACAATGTAATTCTCAAGACAACTATTCCATGCTTTCTACTCCTATTTATACTATTTCTATCTTCTAGAGAACATTATAGAGGAAGATCTTTCTAGAAGTAGAACCTTCTATTAAGTTTTCTTACATTAGACATGTTCACATTATTAGATAGGAATTATTTACTAATGTCAACCTTTATTACATGGAAAAACATATTATACTACCCACTTGAGGGGATAGGGAGGTTAGGACCCTAACATGCCCCCACCCCCTGAAAAAACAACCTTGTCCTCAAGGCTTGAGATGAGGAAATTATTGTAGAATGGAAGTCAACTCCAATGTGGCATCCTCCAGTTTTGTATCCTTCTACTGAACTAAATATTCCTTGATTGTGCATTGATGGAGACGACGCTCGCAGTGGTCCAAGACTTCTTGGGACTGTAACCAAATGGAGCCTTCTTCATCCAATTCATGGAGACTAGTTTGAGTCTGGAACTTAGTTCCAATCACTTTCTTTAAGTAAGAAAAATGAAAAACATGATGAAGCTTAGAGTGATTGAGGAGAGATAACTTGTAGGACATAGGTCCTGCATGCTTGAGAGTTGTATAAGGTCCATAAAACTTGGGAGCAAGTTTTTGACATTGATCTTCTTTGAGGGATGTTTGCTTATAGGGTTGTAGAAGGAGAAACACCTTGTCCCATTTAGTGAATTAAAGTTATGAATGACCCTAATCAACTTGTTGCGTCAAGGGATTCCTAGCCATAGCCAAATTCTCTTTGAGGATACAAAGAATGGCAGCTCAGACATTAAGGGTATTGTCGACATCTTTGACCTTGGAGAAACCAGGTATGGAGGAGAATATAGAAAGTGACTTTTGACCATAGATCGCATCAAAGGGGGTCATGCAAGTGTCAACATGGTAAGAGGTGTTGTACCACCATTCGACTAGTGGTAACTATTACCCCCCAGGATATGGGTAACTAAGAAGATGATGTCTCGAGGCCCATAGGTTGAAGACATGGAGTGTTGAGAGTGAGATGAATAGACATAGCCCCTCCTATCACCACACATCATCATTGATTGAAAACAACAACGTCCAACACACCAGCAATGGCCCAAAAGGCACAATATGTCTTGCTTCATGAGGTAACAATTCTGGTCTCATCGTAAGTGTCACTTTAATAATTGAAGCATTTGAGCATGTTGCAAAGAGTCCTTTCTTGATTATGAAAATGTTTTCTTGGAAATTATACCTTTTGCCTCATTTTAACTTGGTGGTTGACATGGTTTCTTGGTAAGTGGGTCACCCTTAGGGAAAGGGATGCTACTAGGTGGTCTCCTTGAAGGTTCATTGTACCACTCCCACACATACTTGCCACTTTCCACACCTCTTACCTTTTGTTTCCTCATCTTTTTGGTTTTTGGGATTATTGACCCCAAGAAGGACTTGTAGCTTATTTCATGGGAAGAAGGGGATAAAGGCCTAGAGGTTTTGTAGATGGAAAAAGTTAAAAGCCATAAATTATCCTTCTAGATGCTCTCCCCAAGGTCCTGAGAGTAATTAAATGCTTTTCCATAAAAAAATGAAGGACCTTTAAAAAAGAAAAAAAACACATGATTAATAAATGTCTCGCTTGCTAGGGGAATGCATTTGCAACATCTTTTAATTTCCAGTGCATATGGTACTCAATGTGTTCCTAACTTCAAGTGGAATTGCAGTGCTCTTTACTTTCCATTGCACATAGCACTCAATGTTTTGGACCATAATAAATTAATGACAATAAAGGGGCTTGGAAAAATGTTGCATTGCAAATGAAGGATGCATCACACCCTCCACAAAGGCACCCATAAATGAGACAATATGATCCCTTGATATGTCAAGAACCCCATGCCCAAAAGTCTTGCCCCCATCCACCTCATATTCATTACATGACTTAGAGAGAGTCTTCTTAGTAAACACTCCTTAACTTGGGGATTGATCTACCAAATAGGGCACCATGAAAACCCTCCCATACTTAAATTTGGAAAATTTTATAAGGTTTTTGAGAAGTTGTTTAGTGTTAAAAGGGGGGATTTAATGCACATGTTTGGGTGGTTATTTTGTTAAATGTGGCTTACTTGGCATGATACATGTGACTTACGGACCCCTGGAGGGTGTAATTGTTTGTCCTTGCAGGACCTTGCTCGGTGAAATCTATCCATGTAGGAATTATGTCGTTTGACCTTCATGAGGGGTTGAAAACCCCAAGGATGGATGCCATACCCCACAAGATGGGTAGAGGACCTCAGAGAATTTGTGTGCAAAGGATAGAGGAATTTTCCTTTAGAGGCCCTTTGACAACACTAGAGGATGACATCTTAGCTCCTTGCACTTGGGCGCTGGCCTTTGGAGGCCTAGGACATCAACTCCTAAGCCTTGACGTCATGTAGAGGCTAGGTTTTGGGGGGATTGATGGTTCTAGAGTTAATGTGATGTGGTTTTAAGGAAGGAGATGCATGGCATGTCACTCTAGTACATGAGAGTTTGACACATGTCCTTTGGAGTCCCAACAATCTACTTCTTGAGGCTCAACATCTCATTTCTAGGCCTCATGTCACCCTTCTAGGGCATGAAATCACCCTTTTTAGGGTTTTATCCTATGTAATTTTATTATTTGCAAATTGTAAGGGAAAATAAAGGGGGTCGACCCTGTTTTAATTTGTTGTTGACATTTTTATGTGGACAAATTGGTTTAAATGGCCTCATATAAATAGAGGCCATATCTTTTTCATTTTGAGATATCATCACTTTAGAATTACATAACTCTTGGCTGAAATTTTCTCCCTCCTTGAGCAATTCACTATCTCTTGTCTCTTGTGAAAAATGTATGGAATGTTTGTCTATTGATGGAATAAAGGCTAGGGAGTTCTCTTGGATGCTTGTTCTTGGAAATTCGATGGAATATCTTTGATAAGTAAAGGTTTTGCATGCTATCTCTTGGATTAGGTAAGGAATTTATGCAATTTTGTGTGTTTCTTCTTGATTTCAAGGTTATTTTTTCAAACCCTTGGAGGAGTATAAGGGCATACACCCTCCATCAAGGAATTTATTTT
>JASDQU010108974.1:9985-34322 GCA_032191745.1 Picea mariana | reverse complement strand
GAGACTTATGATCTCATAGGGAGAAATCAGTGAAGCTATCATCATTCGGATCGTGGATATTTTAAGCAAGGGGTAGACAAAGAGGACTTGACGAAACTGCTGCAATTCATCTATGGTTGTAAGAAATGTTTTGTCCTCATTAATATAATTTGCTTGGCTTGTTTCTTTCTAATTCGTGTTCAATCTCACATGAATTTGTCTCTTTAGTAGATAGACCTATTTCGGACTAATCTTGATAGAGTAGGAAGTGGTCGTACTTTGTTTGTCTATAGGGCTTATCGAGGAGCGAAAGATTGGAGCTCAACTCGGAGCGTGCAGGGACAAACACCAGTAAAAAGGTACTTCTTTTCTCCTTCCTCCTCATGCATTAGTTTGTATAGATCTGAAAGGAAGTCAGTGTCCACGTTAAGCATCTTCTGTCTTAAGAGTTAAGAGTCTAGCTCTCAAGAGGAGATCTACCTGTCCGCAGGGAGATTTTCCTTCAACACTCCTCCATACTGGATCGTGAGGGTTGACTTCCTCTGAACTCTAGGTCCTTCTAAGCTGGTACTTGGTGGGTTCACCCACCTCACCACTGGTAGAGACATTTTTTCCTCATGATATGGCTCATCAATGCTATATATCTTTGCATCCTACAAAGTGTCACAAGACCATGTTGGTATCTTCTTGGTTACTGCAACGATTTTGGGTAGGCCCTTTTGGCTCTACTAACTCTTCTCTATGATATGAAGAGTGATCAACAAAACTATAGGGATTTGTTTAGTCATCTTTGGAGCCTTCTTCTCCTGAAAATCAATATTCATATGAGATACTCTTCATCTCGCAAAAGTACCCTTTTTTTTCCTATTTTTCTTTGGTACATGGATGTATGTGGTCGAGTATACAACTTCTTATCTGGGTAGTCTGATCCATGTCTCAAACTAGAGACCATCTAATATGTTTCCTCCTGCAACCGTCACTATAGCTCCCCTCAGATTTATCACCTGTGATTTTCCTGGAACAAGACCAACAACAAAGGAAAAACAATAGACAAGAATAATACTCTTATAATAATAATAAAAACAACTCCCTCTTAGAGCTATCACTTGTGACCTTCCTGGAACAAGAGACAAAATAAAAATGCAATAATAAGAAATAGGAACAACGATCTTCTAGTGTTGTGACCAATCATTCCTCCATGGTAACCTGCCCGAGACAAGAGAAACAAGAGAATAATTATTTCCAATATAATAACATTTTCATAAGAACATATCTATGTTAACAAGAATAAAATATAATTTCATGGTAATCATCATAGCATTACTAAGGTGCCCTACCTAGAAGAAAAACAAGAAATATCTCATAGAGGAGATGTTAGTTCATCTTGCAACAAATACAATAAGAATTTATATCAATAGTACTCACATGATACCAAGTATTCATTGTATCTAGCAGTAAGAGGACCTTTCAAATATTGTTTTCACAACTATGGTGTTTATTTGTATTGTAGTAATTATCAAACTTGATATGTGCAAATTGGAAACTTATCAATTCAATCAAACCTGGAACCTGGAGTCTTATCTTCAACAATGAGTGTTGTTTCTTTTCTTCTGAGTCTCCTTGACTCAATATGACAACTATTCTCTCCAACCTGTCCCATATACTAAGACAATATGATTTCTTGACAAAAATCCGAGTTAGAGAATATTATGCAATTAAACTCTAAAATCTCAACCTCAATCAATCTAAACTTCGACTAAGGTCAACTTATATATTTAACTTTGACCAGAAATAATTATAACTTTAATAGATCAAAATGAAACCTAGATGTTCATAAGATCACAATAATTCCATAACAACTAGAAGCATATCAAAACAATCAAACCTGGAGTGTGTTGTTCCTCTGAATGTGTTGGATCTGAGATCCCTCTGGATCTACGATTGTTGTTTAGAAAAAAGATCCATTCTCCTACAAACACCCTCAATATAGTGATACAATTTAAACATATACAAGTACATGCCTCTAGTATGAGCGACAAATAATGAAAATGAACAACAAATCCTAAAACTTCAAGGTGCTCCAACTTGCAATCTCAAGGTAGTTGGAGATGCGCTAGGGTAAGGTGCACTAGGACAACCAAAAAATAGGCCAACTCTTCACTGAAAGTGCCCAATGAATTTAGGTTAGGGTTTTCTACCGTGGACTAAAGGAACTACAACTGGCAGTGCAACTGCAACTGCAACTGGCACTACAGACCTAGGGTTTTATGAGGAAACCCTAATTTTTTAATTTTAGAAATTTGGAGATTTGATCTAGGGGAAAGATGTGCCCTACTTAGGAAACCTTCTTGATGGGTTCAATAAGTGCTCAACGAGCTTGACAATGGGGGAAACCGAGGATCTTCCTTCGAGCAGTTATGTTGTTATGAAGGAAACCAACTTTGAAACCGTGTTAAAATTTTGATATTCTCGTTTAACCATAGACAATGTCACATCATTGTCACCCAACCATAGTCATTCATATGTGCCACCCCCGAGCACAATAACATTTTCTTAGATAGAATGATTCTGGAAAGTCCACACTAGAACCAACATATAAACCCTAACCAGAAATACCACTGCTGCAACAACAAAAAAATGCCAAGAGAATGTACCTCTACTAATAGAAGCATACCTTTACCAAGAGAAGCACACAAGAGAGATGCTAGAAAGATTGAGATTACACCACGACAATTGCTGCACCACCCTCTCCAGACTTGCGCCTCCTTCTGCTGCAACTGCAACTGCTCCTCAAACTTGCGCTCTCCTTCTGCCAATTGAGAGTGTGTACAAATAAGCTAAGGCATCACCTTATTTATTCTTATTCTACCAGTGAAATTTTCCCACAAGGACGACTTGTCTTTTCTGGCAAATATAATTTACTTTGAATTTTTCTGGTAGGGACGACATCCCTTTCTAGGGTTTTCTATTTTATTATTATTCTCCTTGGGTTGACTTCTCTTATATGATTTACACTCATCTATTTAATGGTTATCTTACTTTCGAAATATTCTATTCTAAGTATAAAGGTTACACTTGGAGGTCAATACCTCCCGTGCCTACCAAAACATCAACAAATATACATGTTCGTTGGTTGCTCTATATGTTGAATATGAGTTTATTTATCGTTGCACCTATCATTTTATAGCCTTATTTCATAATATTAGGTCCTAAAAATGCACCTCGAGTGAGACATTACTTGTTCTTAGGGATTGATATTATGTTGTTAGACTACAACCCCTTTGTTGGAGACCCACATGGACCCTAGTATACTCATTCAAGCCAAGAATTATCTAAATTCACAAGCAAGTTGTCCCATTTTAGAGTGAAACGATAGACTCTTTGATGAGTATCAAGGCTTGAAGTATGATGACTATCTCTTGCATCATCAATTCACTAAAAATGACAAATCCATTTAGGATCTATATTACCTCAAACATGAACTTGTGCATGGAGTACTAAAGGTACATTAAAGGATTACATTAACAAACTACATTAAATTTGATTTTTCTTCAATTTTTGAGAGGTGTGATGAACTTATTGACAAATGGATAAATCATATTAATGAGTTTGAATAAACTCATGTTCATGAATTTCAAACACTCCTAAATGAATCAAGAAGGAAAAAGTTCTTAACATTTTTCAAAAGTATATGCAACCCCTTTTTTATGCTTTTAGTTCTCACGCATTATTGGCTAGCCATGGGTCATCTTCTCTTGATTTTGAGAAGCATATTAGAGGCTTTCATTCCAAATTATTATGTTATATGGATTATACATGCGCTGGAATTAATTAACATGGACAACGTTTTGTTACTAAAATGAAACTTGAGATGAGACTAGTGAGAACAAACCTTGGATATTCCATCGCAAAGTGCAAGCCACTTAGATCCCTTTGCAATAATTATTTTTCAGGAACAAGATCCTACTTCTTCTATTACTCTCTTGCATGGAACTAGATATTGCACCATATTATAATTTATCTACTCATGATATGCTTGAACTTGAACTCATCTCTCTTGATGGTTCTTTTGATTCATAGGAACCATATCCTACACCTTATGGTCAACCAAACTAGCTTCTTCACCATCCACATCTTAGTTGTATTGGCATCCTAATCACAATGATTAGAGGAATTCTCATTCTCCATCCAAGGATTAATTTTCTGATTGCCAAAATCATTAGTATGATAGTTTCCCTTCCTACAAATAAAAAGTGAAGAGGCATAATTGAAAAATAAATTTGGAATGGTACCCACTATGAGGACTCATTATGATTGGATTGATGATTAATCATGTAAATATTTGAGCACTTGTTTGAGTACTTCATACCAATTGGTTTTCTCAATTATACAACCATATAGTATTCATCGTTCTTTGTAATTGATTGATCATGGCACCACTCCCTTCTTGATAGTTTTTAATGATGTTCTTTTTGTATGTTTGACAATTGAGTTAATTATAACTTCATCAAATCACTTATAGCTTCACTTATACTCTTGACTTTCATGATAAGAACATTATTGTTGATCTTTGACACTTGAATGTAACTTCATCAAATCGATTTTAGATTTAGCATGTTCTTTGCCATCCTTCTATGTCAATTTTTTAGAGATTGTTCATTAACAATATTATCAGATTTAACACCCTACTCTAATCATTTGTGCATATTCCCTTTTAAACTTGTGTTTACTTATTGGTTTGAAGAGGTTCATGTGAAGGTGTTTTGAAGACTGATTTTGAAATATGACAACATGTTTAACTTATATTTGCTTTGCTAATTCTAAAGAGGTTTGCTAGAATCTATCTACCCAATCATACATTAATGGGGATTATTATATTGTTTACTTAGTCATTTCTTCCTTTTTATTTACCATATTTATCCTAAATATATGTTAAAGGAAGTGTTAAAATATAATATTGACTTACTCAAGTATATTTATGAATGCATTGACACCTTAGTGGATAAATGTGGTCTCAAGCTTATCCTTTATGCCATTTCCCCTTATTTGTGTTTCAAAGTCAAAGTTAAAAGGGATGTTGGAATTATGTGTGTTATCCCCTAGCCTAGGGATAACTAAAGAGATTATGTCTCCAGGCCCACAAGTCCTAGACATGGAGTACCGAGATCCATATAGACTTGAGCATGGCCTTGGAGGGCCCATAATTTTCTTCTTCAGCGCCTCCACTTTGTCAGCAACAACAACATCCAACACATCGGCCTGATCTTGCAGCAGAAATGGATCTTGCTCCATGAGGTAATGAGTCTGAGAATCATGGTATGTGTCACTTTGATCCTCAAAACCTTTGGATATGTGCATTTAATTATTTTTTCTTCTAACGTGTGCTTGGACCTTATGCCTTTCCACTTGACCACACCATGGGAGAATGACAGGATACCCTAGTAAGCTAGTACCCATAGGGTTTGAGTTGTGTTGACGGGCGAAAATGACCGCCCGTCAATTGGAAGAATGAGTCTGGTCTGGGGTAGTCTAATTAACCCAAGCCGATTGGTATGACTCGTTCTGACAGGTTTAATGGCTTCGTTGGCCAATCTAAAAGTCCTAAAGGAAACAAATAAATAAATAAAGGAATGAAATAACTAACTAATTCTTAATCACTAATATATATATGTACATGTATGCATATAACTATTTTAAATAATATTTACACAACATATTCGCTTCTCTAATTTATGTGCATGTTATACAAGTGCGAGTTTTAATCTAAACTCACAAAAATCTATAAAAAGATGGTTGCTTTAACAAAAGAAGATACAAAAAACACATGAACTATTTTTTGTTTTTTCTTTAGTTATCAAAGACTAAACAAAAATAGTATATTATGAAACAGAAATGCATGAACGGTCAAATCCAGGTCACAAATAAGAGTTTCAAAGACAAATAAAAGATAAAAGAATTAAACTAACCTATTAATGAATTGTTTGTCGTGCATCCAATCGTCTGTATGATCATGAAATGTCCAGCCATCCTATCCAAGAGTTAAACCTGTAGTGAACCTTTACACTGTTTGGAATAAATGCAAAATCGTATATTATCTGTTGGATTTTAATGATAGAATGATAAGACGCAAATAATAACTGTGATATTTGTGATTGCAAGCAATTACGCATAAGATAAATCTAACTGTAACAACCTGCTTTTAATCATTCAACAAAATTAAAGATAAACCTTATCATTTGAATTGAACGGGCGATCACTAATTTTTTTAATAATTGAAGCATCCAAATGTGGACTATATTAAAAGAAATTATCTTGACGACGTAATAATTTGTGAAGACAAAAGCTATCAACAATTATCAAATTATCAAGATAAACAAACCATAGACAACAACAATATTTACAGATAGCTAAAGAAGAAATGTAAACATATGTTCTGTCCAAATTCATGTATAAGCTATCCACCTTCAGCCCCAGGCCAAGATGTCTTGATTACAAAAAATAATGAGTTTTTAAAGCCTTCAAAAAGGTAACTGTCTTATCTTCTAAGATAAGATATTGATTACAAAAATGGAGGGGGAATACAACCACCCAGATCATACTAAATCTTCTAAAGAAAAAAAGGTTTATTCTTGTTTATACAAAAATGGATCATAGATATGGATAACAAGCCCCAAAAATGCTTTAGATTACTTGGTCACCATAAACTCTTAGATATCCTGAAAAGAAAAGATAAAATAGAGAAACTTAGATATATATTTAACCATAATTTTGCAAATTTCGAATTAGAATAGACTGGCTACAGAATCTGCTAATTCTGTAGCTAGTCTATTTCAGTAATGGAATCTAATTTATTCAATGAACAAAAACAATCTAATTTATTTAATGAATAACACTATTTTAAGATAAAAAAAAATCTTACCTCTAACTGTAAAAACAAATCATATCACATGATCTCAAGATTTATTATTGCTATTGCAGTCTCAACATTTTTTAATATCACATTCCCTATAGTTTTCATACGTTTCCCTTGTCTTTGAATGACAGACTCAAGCCTACGATTTTCATTTGTTAAGGCACCGACCTGATCAGTAAGAGCTTTAATCTGCGACTGTAAAATAGGTATATCGGTGTAGTACTTGTCAATCCAGAATAGGCAAGTTTCACATTGCGATTGTGTGACGGTCCCTTGAGAATAACCATGGTTGTGAACCGGAACGTCCCCAACATGGATTGTAGATTTATTACCCAACTTAATACCAGGAAACCCTTCACTATGTTTCAGACAAGGCGGCAGATTATCTACGAAGTTGTAAGACTGATCGAGGTCTGTTTGAAAATAAAGAGGGTCTTCTTCAGCAAAAAATCTATCAATCTCGTAATCTGAACTTTCATGGATCTTGATCATCTTGATCGAGGTTACATGAGGGCTTGTTTTGTTTCACAACTTCCTCGAAATCAACCTTCCAGCTCTCTTATTCTTAAAACCCAAATCAACATCACCTTTAGATGCCTTGCCTACAGGTCTGATTGCATTCTTGACATAGACGTTAGGCTGTGTAACTTGCTCATGGGCCTGCTCAACAAATTTTGGGTCGGGTAAAGGCTTACTGTGGGTGGCTGTAACACAGGCCTGGGTAGATGAGGGGAGCAGTCTAGGATAGACTATGGTTCCTCAATCACAGGTTTGTCAACCTCTTCAACATTGGGGTTAGCGAAACCATTTATGGTTAAAAATGAATCCCAATCATCGTTCAACAACTTCAATTGATGTGCAAGCATAATTTTTATTAAACCGTGGTGGAAAAGGATCGAATCCAAACGTTACTTTTTATACCTCTTAGCCATTTTATAAAGGCTTCTCCAAAGATAATAAGGCATGTTTAAAGGAAACCCTATGAAATTCATGAGCAGACGCAGGTGATAAAGAAACACAAAACCAAAACGGCCTTCACATGTGACAAATTGTTTCAACACTACAAGCAGACCATGCCATCGGGTTTTCAGTAAGGAGACTGGCATACCTTTGTCACAGACATTGATCTTCCGAGATATAAAGAAAAGACTCCATGGAACCTCTTCTACCTTAGCATTCTTGAACCACTTCTGCCCACTCGCAGGGAGTCCTGTTGCTTGGCTTAAAATGTCCTCTATGACTTCGAGTTGAATGTCCCCCACCTTATCTCTACATCCATCAAATGAGAGGGTGAATTTCTGAGCAGTCTGTAGGTTGAAACCCTGGAATTTCTCAAGGAAAACAAGCCAACCTTGACCCTTGAGATCCTCCCTGGCATCATCGCATAGGAGCAAGGTCCGAGTGCCATTAGGTTCGACCCTAACAACCGGGGCCATGGGAAATCGATAGGAAATCACCCAAACACGGTGCGTATGGAGGGTTTGTAAGAGAAGACCAAAGCTATACTCCAAGCCCGAAAATAATCAATAATCTATGGCGTATGAACAAAAAATTCACAACGAAAAGATAGGTATTGTTTGAAATGAATGCGAGGGGTGTTGCAAAACCCAAGACCAGGCTTTGAAATGATGGGCTGATTGTGATCATATTGCCACCTCTAATATAGTATAGGCCATGACCAGAGCATTAAAATAAAAATGAGTGCGCAACAAAGTGGGTTTGGTCGTAAAGTTTGGGAGAGGGAAACTTGTAAACCAAAACCTAGTGATGAGGGAACATATGACCAAGAACCACACAAAAAAATATTCATGCTCAAATTAAAAGGTCCTTTGTTGATACAAATAACAATCCATAAGCATGCTTGACATTCAAAGAGTCAAAACAAAGAGAACAAACTTCATAGCAAGGAACAAGACTTCATTAAAAAACTGTAGAGCCATTTTTCCTTTCATAAACTTTTCAAATAGAGTGGTAACACAGTCATAAGTTTTAATGCTTCGTTTTCATGCTTTCAGTCATGAACGAAACATGAAAACAAATAAAATACTAGGAAAAATCGATAACTTACAAATGTCGTTTCGTAAATCACTTATGAAGAACAAAAAAATGAACGACTCCAGTTAGGCAGCTACATAGATCGTTATTTGATATAAAAAGTTTAAAAAAAATGTTAGGCTGCCAACAATGGCAACTTGCTGGGAGAAGCAGTTATCTCTGAATTACTGACGAGTTCAGGCTAGAAATATTTGAATGATTTCAAATCAAAGAACAACTGAAAGGTTATTTGAGCAACTTTGATAATCATGACGTGGTCTAGATTAAGATATCTTTTGTTAAAAGAATGAAATCTGGTGACAAACTTCACAAATGAAAGTCACGATGTTTAAGTTAATGGCCCCAATACTATTGACAGGGCCACTTCTACCAACATGTGTCTATAGCCTCAGCAGGGATGTCAATTAACCCACTCTGATGTCTGTGTCCTGTCCAAGAAGTTTCAAATCATAATGAAGGATGCTTATGACCAAAATCATGATTTATACCTGAGAATTTTCTTTTACCTGACATCGCTTCGCTGCCAGCGGGCCTGTTCTTTGCCTCGACAAAGTTTCCTTGGCATCATGAATGCATTTACTCACTACCAGCAGACCTATTCAATGTCCCAGTGGTTTACAAACACTTCCCACAACTCTTTGAGAAATTATTGACAATCTGATATAGTTTTAAAGACACTCAGCAGAGCGGGGTGACGCTGAAAATTCCATTTTTTGTTTTGCACAACTTAATATTTTTCAGGCCTTTAATTTTTTTCTTGCATAACCTTCATTAAGATTTGAAAATAGTTTATTAATAAAACTAATTTTGAGGCTAGGGAGACATCGTCGAGTTGCTTTACTTAAAAGCAGGGACAACGTAAAGAGATTTTTAAAGATAGTCGTGATTACTCTCAAATGCAAATTGAAACCGAAAAATTGACTTTCAAACAAAATACCATCTTTAACTAGCCTACGCTTTGAGAAAACACAGAAATTGATGCTCTGACAGCCCTTGACAATTATTTCGAGATGAAGCATTCTATTCTCTTCTTCTGAACTAGACTGTAATATAGACATGTTTGACTCAAAAAGGCCAATAAACAAAAAATGAAAGTAAAAACAAACCAGAAAAGAAAACGGAAAGCAAGGAAATCAAAACAAAAAAATATGTACAAAAGGTGTATCGGAGAGTTGTTAGGTGAAATACCTTTTGAGAGCTTGGCCGTTCACCGGGAAGGTGTCTGGTTGTCCCTCTAAATTCTGCAGGCGGAAAGAACTGGGACCTATTTTTTTAGCAATTAGGAATGGTCCCAACCACAGGTTTTGGAACTTAGTATGTTCACCTTTCCCCTCATGAGGTTTGTCCCACTTAAGGACAAGATCACCTACGTCAAAATTTCTGTCTGAGGCAGAATTGGAATCAAACCAGCTTTTGACAATAAGTTGATGTTGATCCAGTTTTTGTTTTGTTTGAGCCCTTACTTCTTCTAACTTCAGCAAAGCATTAATCCGACTTTCCAAAGGAGGACAGTCTTCTTCCTGAACCTTCTGCGATAACTGCAGAGATGAAAGGAGAACATGCGGTGGAAGAATTGCTTCCCTACCGTAAACGAGGAAAAAGGGGGAATTACCAACAACAATTTTCGGAGTTACCCTATCAGCCCAGATTGCATTGAATAATACATTATGCCAGTTTTTGTGGTTTTCAGAGACCGTTCTCTTGATGATCTTGATAAGTTTTTTATTGGTCAATTCCGCCAAACCATTTCCTTGGGGGTAATAGCTGGCATAATACTTTAGTTTTATTCCTTTTTCTAAAGCAAAAGCACTAATTTCGAGAGACGAAAAATAGGAAGCATTATCAAACACTAGACATTCAGGAATACCGAAATGAGTGATAGTGTTTGAATTAAGGAAGGATATTACCTGAATGGTGTTTACCACTTCTAATGGTGCAGCCTTAGACCATCTGGTGAAATAGTCTGTCGCTGTAATGATTTATTTATGATGCTGCGAGGAGGTGGGGTTAATTGAGCCTATAATGTCAATTGCTGAAATGGGAAATCCACTGAGACAGGTTGCAGCGGGAATGCTGACTTCTGTACTCGTCCAGAAGCCTTTTGACAGATTACACACTTGCGGCATAATGCATGGGCATCTTTGAAAAGGGTGGGCCAGTAATACCCTGCCCTTAATACTTTGTGGGCAGTGGTGTCTCCATCGAAATGCCCACTAGCTTCCCCTGTATGTAATTCTAATAAGACTTTATCTACTTCATCCCTTGCCAGACAACGCATAAGTATTCCATCAAAATTTTGGCAAAACAATATACCATTCACCAGCTGGAAAGGTGCATATTTTAATCTCAACACTCTCCTCTTTTTTGGATCAAGGTGACGGGGAGCTGATCCGTGTATTAGATAAAACTTGATGTCATCATACCAAGGACTTGTAGGATTTTGTACACAWSAGATTTGATTTTGATTATGCTGATCTTCAATTAACATATCGGTTTGATTCTGCTGTTCTATAGCTGAATCAACAACTAATTTACATAAACCTTGGCCTCTAACAATTTGTGCTGGAGTGATCTCGAGGTCATATTCTTGTAAGCATGTAACCTAGTTTGCCCTTTTCTCACCCAGTTCTTTCTGTACTAGCAAATTTCTGACAATGGGGTAAGGAACAATGACTTTCGTTCTAGATTTCAGTAGATAAGATCGAAATTTTTTTACTGCTTTAAAAACAAAGTAAGCCTGCTGATCTACTGCTGGGTAATTAAGCTATGCTCTCTTAAAGGTTGAGCCCATAAAGGAAATAGGAACTTCATTGTTTTCAACATTATTTTGGGTTAGTACAACAACATAAGATCGATCGGAGGCAAACGTGTAAAGAGTGAAATCTCGCGAAAAGTCAGGGCTCATTCGGGATGGAGCCTCCACTATGGCCTTTTTTATTGAGTCAAAAGCTTGACTTTCTAAAGTTCCCAATGGTATTGCACATCCTTTTTTATTAAGTTTTGTAATGGTCTAACCATTTCTGAAAAACTTGGGACAAACCTTCTAACAAAATTTATCTGACCTAAAAAAGATTGCATAGACTTTTTGGAAGAGAGGGGGGGGGAGTTTTGAAATGACTTGAGTCCTTTTAAGGTCAATGATCATCCCTTCATTGGATACTATGAATCCAAGCAGCTTGCCTTGTTCCACTGCAAAGACATATTTTTTGGGATTTAGAGAGATTCCATACTTACGACATTGTTGTAGAACAAATCTTAGATGAGCTAAATGATCTCCTTTATTCTTTGAGAAGATAGTGACATCATCTAGATAGACTACTATAGATTGATTGATTAGACCACGAAAAGCGATATCCATCACTCTCTGAAAAGTGGCACCAACATTTATAAGCCCAAAGGGCATCTTTCTATAAGCATAGGTACCCCATGGAGTACAGAAAGTGGTTTTCAGCTGGTCTTGGGGAGACATTAGGACTTGGTTATACCCTGAAAAACCATCTAACATTGACAATCTTTCAGAACCAGATACCTGTTGGAGAATCTGTTCCATGGGAGGAATACGGTTGTTGTCTTTATCAGATGCTCGGTTTAAATTTCGGAAATCGATACATAGTTGGATTTCGCCACTTTTCTTCCTCACAGGGACAAGGTTAGAGACCCACTATGTATGTCTCATTGGGAATATTATCTTAGCATTCAATAGTTTGTTTAGTTCCTTCTTGACCGTTGGTTCAAGTTTTGGGTGCATCTGTCTCAACTTCTATTGAAAAGGTTGAGTCTGGGGTTTCATGGGAATAATGTGTTGTATGATGTTAGGATCGAAGGTTTTTAGATCATCATATGTCCAAGCAAAGACATCCTTAAATTCCTTAAACAACTTAATAAAGGATGACTTTTCTTGCTCAGAACATCCCATTCCCAAATTGATGCATTGTGGATTATCTTTAGTTCCTAGATTTACCTTTTCATGGGTCAAGGAAGAACTATTCGTTTTACAATTTACCGATTTTCTAAATTTATCATGCAAATCATAAAACTTTTCTAATCTTACCACAGATTTTGGGATAGAATTTACCAGATCCGATGTTGATTCAGGAGATCTTGGGTCCGATATTACCGTAAAATTGCGGAGGCATCGTCATGGGTGCCTTCATCGATAACTGCACCTTGGAAAGTATCTTCCATGTGTAGGAAACTGATGATCTATTGATCGTCATCGAAAACTCTCCAATTAGTGATGTTGTCTGGGACGGATGGTCTAAACAACAACTCGACAAAAAACGTGTTTGGAGAAAGGCCTTTTGTGGGAAAAAGTTTAGAAGTGACATTAGCCAACAAATAAGCCTCAGAATGATTCAATCTTGGAATAGAATTAATGTTAAACGCAGAAAATTTGTTCATTAGATTCCATACCTCAGCTTGATAACTTTTTAGGTGTGGAGATAGGCAATGAATGGAGTTTCTTACCTATCTGACCACAATTTTTGAATCGCCGAAAACCATTACATTCTAAATTCTCAAATCTAGTGCCTTTCTGAGACCTTGCAGGAGTGCCTCGTATTCGACCGTATTGTTTGTGCATTCAAATTCTAATCAGCGAGTGATCAAAGTTTTGTTACCTGCTGGATCAATGAGCACACATCCTGCACCGGCTCCTTCTTTAGACTTAGATCCATTGAAGTAAAGAGACCATATATGATTCTCATCAGCTGTATGTGACACCTTAGAGAGAATTGTTGACTGTGTGCATGTCATGAGTTCGGACTGCTGTTCTGGGTCAGTAATGGTAGAAGTTTTGGCCACAAAGTTACCAAACAAAGTGTTCATCCCCTGCATTTCCGATGAATTGGCGGAAGTAGTAAATGGTTCATTAGGATAATTTAAATTAGTTACCGTAAGCTTGAGGTAACACTCATGATTGATATTGATTCTGTTAGGCTTTCCATTCTCTGGCAACCACAAATGAGACCAATCTGTTGCAAAGTAACCATGCAGCTGTTCGGACAAATCCCTACTTAAAAATAAGCCATATACTTCAGGGATATCAACGAAAATGATATCAATAATCTGGTGGACTTTAGGATTAGATGATAATCTGATAAGGACATTTTTTAATTCACCTATTACCTTAACACTGGTCCGATCAAGCTGAATAATTTTCAGACTAGAAGGTTGAACTTCAGCATTGATTTTTTGGCAGACAGACCAAGGCATTACGTTTGACGATGCACCAGAATCTACCATACAATTATGTACATTCCTATTGAAAATTTCAAAAGTCAATAAAAAGGGTGGGACATTTCTGCAAGTATTAACATCAGAAGTTTGCTGGTTTTTAGTCGCAACCCCCGAAACTATTTTATCTACATTTGTTACACTTTTTACAGCAAGGTCTCTTTTATCTGAGGATTCTAGTGTCGTTTTAACAGAGACCTTTTGAGGTGTTTTAGGGATGTTTTATGCAAATTTGTTGCTATTCAGATTGTTGTTTTTGCTGTTTTATGCAATATTCTGAAGCATCTTTTGCAGAAGAAAATGAAATTTTAATAATTCATAAACATAAATATTAGCTCTAATTTTTTAAGGTCTTCAATCAAATTGTATTCTAAACTTGGAGTTGTTGAATTCTGTTTAGTTTCAGTTTGTTTAGGTTGTTTTTGAGGTGCATTAGTTCCCATTTTAGAAGAGGATCTATTCGTTGTTTTGCTTCTGGTATTGTAAGGATGCACCGTTTCAAAATTGGCTTGAAATATACTATCTGAAAAATGCCCGAAGATGTTGGGAGAAGATTCATCCTCTTCCACTATTTCTTGTTCAACCACGTCTTCAGAAATCTCGGGGGGAACTAAGTTATCATGTGCTTCCAGAATTGTCTGGATAACATACTGTAGGCTTTCTAGATTAAGGCCTTCAGAATTTAAGTTGGGCCGGTTTGTGGGAAAAGGATTTCTAAAAGGGGGTTTGTAAGACCCTTTTCTTGAAGAAGCTTCTTCAACTGATCTCCTTAAATCTATAACTTGGTTTGAAAACTTCTGAATGACCTTATGTAAACTTTCCAGATCTGAACCGTCTAATTGAGTTTTGGTTTGGGTAGGTCTAGGAGGAATTTCTATTTTCTTCTTGGAAGATGGGGTAATCTCTACCTCATTACAACTATTGTCCTTTAGGCTGAGAATATATTTCTCGATTTGGCTTGCCTCCTCAAAGGCTTCCAATAATGTTGCTTTCTTAAACCTTTTTACCCAGATTGCTATGTTCTGGTGCAAGGATTTGGTGTAGTATGCGACGATAAGATTTTCAGCAGGCATCAAATCAGTGGGGATTCAATTCTTTAATGTTAAAAACCTTTGATTAAAGTCTTTTATTTTTTCCTTGGGGTTCATCTTTAAACTGGAGAGTTCCATGACTAAGACTTCGAGAGATTTGTCATCTCCGAATATCTCGAGGAAACAAGATTCGAATCTATCCCAAGATACAATGGTGTGGGGTTGTTGGAAAAAATACCAAGTAGAGGCATTGCCTTCAAATGTGTACGGAAAAAGTCTACACACTACATCTTCGTGTTCTAGGCTTCAGAGTCTAATGGATAGCATGAATTTTTTAATGTGATCCTCAATGATCTGCTTGGAATCTGGATCGAATTTAGGGAGCCATTTCTCTGGATGTTTAGGCAAAGGATGCTAGGGTCCAGGTATGACCAAAAAATCTTGATCTTGCCAAGGTATGGCGGGATTGTTTGGATTTTCCATAGGTGTGGGTGGTGTCGAAGGCTCAGATGAAGAACTGCCTTCGTCCGATGACTCTTCTCCTGAAGAGGAGGGAGATGAAGGCGGTGGTGATGGTGGGATACTAGATCCTCCGACTGCAGGAGTGAGGATGTGATCTGGATCTACAGGATTTAGGGTAAGACCAGTGCCTTCAAGTTGCTCTCTAATATCAGAAAAATCTAGTAGTTGATTCAATGGCCAACCTGGTTGTCTGATACGGGCCAAAGCACCGCGTGTCCTTAGAAGTGATTGACGAACAATTTCTTGTACATTGGACCCAAGGGGGTTTGGTGTTACTGGTTCAACGGTAATTTGTGGATTTTCGTTTGACGTGGTTGCTGTTTGAGAGGTAATATTGTCATCAGAATGACTTCTTGTTACTATAGGTGAGCGGGTGTGTGGGGGAGGAGTCTTGCGACCTCCACGTGCCATCAATAGTGTTCAGGCCCTCCTTCTAGAGCCATTTTTTGATGGGTGAAAATGACCATCCGTCAATTGGAAGAATGAGTCCGGTCTGGGGTTGTCTAATTAACCCAAGCCGTTTGGTATGACTCGTTCTGACAGGTTTAATGGCTCCGTTGTCCAATCTAAAAGTCCTAAAGGAAACAAACAAATAAATAAAGGAATGAAATAACTAACTAATTATTAATCACTAATATATATATGTACATGTATGTATATAACTATTTTAAATAATATTTACACAACATATTCGCTTCTCTAATTTATGTGCATGTTATACAAGTGTGAGTTTTAATCTAAACTCATGAAAATCTATAAAAATATGGTTGCTTTAACAAAAGCAGATACAGAAAACACATGAACTATTTTTTGTTTTTTCTTACGTTATCAAAGACTAAACAAAACGAATATATTATGAAACAGAAATACGTGAACGGTCAAAGCCAGGTCACACATAAGAGTTTCAAAGACAAATAAAAGATAAAAGAATTAAACTAACCTATTAATGAATTGTTCGTCATGCATCCAATCGTCTGTATGATCATGAAATATCCAGCCAGCCTGTCCAAGAGTTAAACCTGTAGTGAACCTTCACACTGTTTGGAATAAATGCAAAACAATAGATTATCTGTTGGATTTTAATGATAGAATGATAAGATGCAAATAATAACTGTGATATTTGTGATTGCAAGCAATTACGCATAAGATAAATCTAACTGTAACAACCTTCTTTTAATCATTCAACAAAATTAAAGATAAACCTTATCATTTGAATTGAACGAGTGATCACTATTTTTTTTAATAACTGAAGCATCCAAACGTGAAATATATTAAAAGAAATTATCTTGACGACATAATAATTTGTGAAGACAAAAGCTATCAACAATTATCGAATTATCAAGATAAACAAACCATAGATGACAACAATATTTACAGATAGCTAAAGCAGAAATGTAAACATATGTTCTATCCAAATTCATGTATAAGCTGTCCACCTTCATCCCCAGGCCAAGATGTCTTGATTACAAAAAATAATGAGTTTTTAAAGCCTTCAGAAAGGTAACTGTCTTATCTTCTGAGATCAGATATTGATTACAAAAATAGAGGGGGAATACAACCACCTAGATCATACTAAATCTTCTAAATCCAAAAAGGTTTATTCCTGTTTATACAAAAATGGATCATAGATATGGCTAACAAGCCCCAAAAATGCTTCAGATCACTTGGTCACCATAAAATCCTAGATATCCTGAAAAGAAAAGATAAAATAGAGAAACTTAGATATATATTTAACCATAATTTTGCAAATTTCGAATTAGAATAGACTGGCTACATAATCTGCTGATTCTGTAGCTAGTCTATTTCAGTAATGGAATCTAATTTATTCAATGAACAAAAACAATCTAATTTATTTAATGAATAACACTATTTTAAGATAAAAATAAATCTTACCTCTAACTGTAAAAACAAATCATATCACGTGATCTCAGAATTTATTATTGCTGTTGCAGTCTTGACATTTTTTAATATCACATTCCCTGTAGTTTTCATACGTTTCCCTTGTCTTTGAATGACAGACTCGAGCCTACGATTTTAATTTGTTAAGGCGTCGACTTGATCAATAAGAGCTTTAATCTGCGACTGTAAAATATGTATATCGGTGTAGTACTTGTCAATCCAGAATAGACAAGTTTCACATTGCGACGGTCCCTTGAGAATAACCATGGTTGTGAACTAGAACATCCCCAACATGGACTGTAGATTTATTACCCAACTTAATACCAGGAAACCCTTCACTATGTTTCAGACAAGGCGGTAGATTATCTATGAAGTTGTAAGATTGATCGATGTCTGTTTGAAGAGAAAGAGGGTCTTCTTCAGCAAGAAATCTATCAATCTCGGAATCCGAACTTTCATGGATCTCGATCATCTTGATCGAGGTCACATGAGGGTTTGTTTTGTTTCGCATATTCCTCAAAATCAACCTTCCATCTCTCTTATTCTTTAAACCCAAATCAACATCACCTTTAGAAGCCTTGCCTACAAGTCTGATTGCATTCTTGACAGAGACGTTAGGTTGTGCAACTTGCTCATGGGCCTGCTCAACAACTTTTGGGTCAGGTAAAGGCTTACTGTGGGTGGCTGTAACACATGCCTGGGTAGATGAGGGGAGCGGTCTAGGATAGACTATGGTTCCTCAATCACAGGTTTGTCAACCTCTTCAGCGTTGGGGTTAGCGAAACCATTTCTGGTTAAAAATGAATCCCAATTATCGTTCTGCAACTTCAATTGATGTGTAACCATAATTTTTATTAAACCGTGGTGGAAAAGGCTCAAATCCAAACATTGATTTTTATACTTCTTAGCCATTTTATAAAGGCTTCTCCATAGATAATAAGGCATGTTTAAAGGAAACCCTATGAAATTCATGAGCAGACGCAGGTGATAAAGAAACACAAAACCAAAACGACCTTCACATGTGACAAATTGTTTCAACACTGGAAGCAGACCATGCCATCGGGTTTTCAGTAAGGAGACTGGCATACCTTTGTCACAACCATTGATCTTCCGAGATATAAAGAAAAGACTCCATGGAAGCTCTTCTACCTTAGCATTCTTGAACCACTTTTTCCCGCTCACAGTGAGTCCTGTTGCTTGGCTTAAAAAGTCCTCTGTGACTTCGAGTTGAATGTCCCCCACCTTAGCTCTACATCCATCAAATGAGAGGGAAAATTCCTGAGCAGTCTGTAGGTTGAAACCCTGGAATTTCTCAAGGAAAAGGAGCCAACCGTGACACTTGAGATCCTCCCCAGCATCATCGCATAGGAGCAAGGTCTAAGTGCCGTTAGGCTCAACCCTAACAGCTGGGGCCATGGGAACTCGACAAGAAATCACCCAAACATGGTGTGTATGGAGGGTTTGTAAAAGTAGACCAGAACTATACTCCAAGCCTGAAAATCATCAACAGTCTATGGCGTATGAGTAGAAAATTCACAACGAAAAGATAGGTATTGTTTGAAATGAATGCGAGGGGTGTTGTAAAACCCAAGACCATGCTTTGAAATGATGGGCTGACTGTGATCGTATTTCCACCTCTCATATAGTACAGGCCACGACCAAAGAATTAAAATAAAAATGAGTGCGCAACAAAGTGGGTTCGGTCGTAAAGTTTGGGAGAGAGAAACTTGTAAACCAAAACCTAGTGATGAGGGAACATATGACCGAGAACCACACAAAAACATATCAATGCTCAAATTAAAAGGTCCTTTGTTGATACAAATAACAATCCATAAGCATGCTTGACATTCAAAGAGTCAAAACAAAGAGAACAAACTTCATAGCAAGGAACAAGACTTTATTAAAAAACTGTAGATCCATTTTGCCTTTCGTAAACTTTTCAAATAGAGTGGTAACACAATCATAAGTTTTAATGCTTCATTTTCATGCTTTCAATCATGAACAAAACATCAAAACAAATAAAATACTAGGAAAAACTGAGAACTTACAAATGTCGTTTCATAAATCGCTTATGAAGAACAAAAAAATGAATGACTCTAGTTAGGCAGCTACATAGATCATTATTTGATATAAAAAGTTTAAAAAAAATGTTGGGTTGCCAACAAGTTGCCACTGAGGGGATTCATGAAAGGTCATCATACGTTCCCACCATACTTACCACTTTCCATCTTTTTCCCACTCATCCATCCCATTACACTGGTCCGGGCATTGGGTTGGACAAATATATAAGGGTTGTACCTTACCTTGTGGAAAGAAGGGGCTAAATTCCCATAGGGTAAAAGTAGCTGGAAAAAGATAAAATCCAAAAGAATGAAACCTTGATATGCTTTTCCCAGGGATCCTTGAGAAAGAAATAAAAAGATTCTCAGCAAGAAACATAGGGACCCATAAAAAATAACAAATCAAGACCTATTTGGAGGATAGGGGGTCTCATCACGAGCAAACCTATTAGGTCCATGGGCATGTAGCAGTATGAAAATACCAACAAATGGTCACCACACCAGGTTAATGGCTCTTGGTGGCATAGCTAAGAGAAAGGGGGTCTCATCATGAGCCAACCTTCCAATTTCCGTGAAATGCTTGTGGGTAACAACATTGCCACCATTGGTCACCATGCCAGGGCAGTGTCCCCCAATTAGTCTCTTGAAAGAAAAGAAATAAAGAATAAAAGATAAAAGGAATGAATGGGATTGGAAACATTTGCATCCATGACAAGGTGCAACTCACCCTCTTCAGAGGCACCCACAGGTAAGCCATACATTTCCCTGCTATCACTGCACCCATTTCCCAGACATACCTTACCACCTCATCCACTCACATGGCCTGGATTTGACTTCACTCAGGAACATCCCACATCCAATGATCATTAGCCCAATAGGACGTCTTGGCATCCCCTCCAAACATGGATTGTAGAATAGCATAATGTCTTTGAGCACTTTTCTGGGAAAAAGGGGTTTCATGTACATGTTCAAATAACTTGATGATTAGATGTGATTGAAATTGCTATGATCCCTGTCACTTATGAGCCCATGGAGGGCGTATTTGTTGATGTTGCAGGGCCACACCCGATGGACATGTACATATGGGGAGATGATTAGTTCAGACCTCCATAGGGATAAAATCCCACTTGATGGATGCTGAGACCCCAACCAGGGGCAGAGACAGATCAGGGGATTGCACCAGAGAGAGAGGATGACGTTTCACCATGGGCAGCCTGACAGGACTAGACCCAGGGGGGTTGTGTCCTTTACACCATGATGTAGGCCTTGGAAGGCCCATGACATCATCCAAGTCACCCATGATGTCACCCAACATTTTGGATGTTTTGGAGGCAGTTGTGTGCCAAGTGGCAGGATCCTGAGGCCCAAGGAGGCCTAACGTTTTGCTCCAGGAGGCCAACATTGCCCACAAAGGGCCTAATGTCACTCTAAAAGGGAATTCTATCACCTTTACAACTTGTTTTAGGGTTTAATTATGACATTTAATGTAAAAACTGGATATTATGTGTAACGGGCCATGCTGACCTTTTTTGACCTAATTCTAGTCATTAATATTGTATAAATAAGGGTTTAAACCCTTGTATTTTTCATGATCCTTCACTTACACTTGTGAGGACTGAAATTTGTGCCCTCTTTAGGGTTTCTTGGCTGAAATTTTAGGCACACTTGTTGAGGAAGGATAAATCTTGGATTATTTTGACAAGTTTCTTGGTGGAAGTGTTCAACTAGGGTTTTTCTTGATTATTCTTGATGAATGTTAGTGATATTTCTGCAATTATTCTTAATTGAATGGTTATATTTTATTTCTATTGCATTTACATTAAATATTACAAAATTGCTTGAATAAACCCTAGGAAGACTAGCACATGTTATTGTTTTAGCTTCAAAAGCCTTCACATACTAGATCTTGTCAAAAGGCCATTTTTCTTGAAGCATGTGCTAAGGCCTTGCCATTACAACACCTTAAGTATCCATTGCTTCATCTTAGCTGATTTTTGCTTCATCTTTGAGTCAAGGAGGGAGGAAATTCTACTAAGGCCTAGGGTTACCTACACCTTAGTAGCTAGTTTCCCCTAGGGTTTGATAATTGGAGCCTTGGGTTACCAACACTCAAATCTATTAATCTCTCTTGTCCTTGACTCTCCTACTATCATTTTCTTCAACATTTTCTGCCATATTCATTGAATCCATTTTCCCTAAAGCACTAGTCTAAGTCCTCCTTTGAGTAATTGATCAAAATAACCATCAAAACCTATTCTTTGAGCAACCTACTAACACTTTCTAACCCTAGAATAACCTAACCAACTGACTATGTTGCTGCTGTTACTAAAATAAGCTACATCCATTAAATGCAACATTAAAAGCTTGTGAAAGCAATTGAAAAGGATGATTTATACATTGCCTTGTTTGCTTCTAACAAATGCTAGTATTATGATTTCAATGGTTAATGATTCTTAGTCATTTTGAAGCTATTTCAAGGCATTTAATGTGAAGTATTGCCCTATATATATATTTTTTATTATAATTTTTTGTTTACTTCATCATATTCAGCAAAATGCTTTTTTTCGAGAAAGTCTATGGTTTTATGAAGTGCTAACCAACAAGTGTACTTCCAAATATATATATTTTCTTGTTGCTTTGTTCCATGCAGGTACACTTTGATACATTATCATTTCATTGGTTATAAAACCGAGACTTTCTGATCGGTGGTGACTTGTGAGAGGGGATCCTTATCTAACCATTTTGACCTTGCCTTCTCAAACCCCCAGGTCACTGGGGACGTCTCCCCTGGGCCTACTACCCTAAATAGAAAGAGACATCCTATTGAGGTGAAAATGATAGGATTAGTCTTGAGTTACGCCAATTTTCTCTCCTGTAACCTTTCCTTCTATCAAAGTATAAATTACACGATAACATTTTGGCATCGTTGTCGGGGAACACTGAGTCAATATTCCTCAAAACAACACTTTTTTGGTAAGCCTTATCCAAAGAAATTTTCTTACAAGCTTTCTTGGCGACTCCACTAAGGGTGATTCCCTTATTTCTTTGATAATTTCAAGAAAATTATCTGGCGAGTCCACATTCCACAAGGAGGTACACCAGCCCTCCCAAATCCTTTAGAAGAAAGCCTCCCCAAAAATCTCCTGTAGTAAAATAAATTTTCAGAGGCAATCTTCCCTTAAACACAATGTCTAGCATGGAAACTCAGACCTCTATTTCAAACCAAGCTAATAACCAAAGACAACGGTCATCCAATATTTTCAAACTGCTAGACATGACAACTATACCAGGCTACCCTAGGCAAATGCCCCCTAAGTATGAAAAATGGTTGCCTAAATTCACTGGTAATGATGTAATCAGTGCCGAGGATCACAAGAGCAATTTCTGGGCATTCTTCTAGCTTCATCCCATTAGTGATGATGCTGAAGATTTGGCTATGAAATTGTTATTTTCTACCCTCCATGATGGCACAAGACGTTGGTACAATGGTCTTCCTGATGGCAATATTAAAACCATGGATAAGTTAGAAGAAGTTTTCCTCAAACGATGGAGTATAAAAGAAGACCCCAATATGATGTTGATAAGGTTGAATAACCTCTTGAAACAGGAGAATGAGACCATTAAATAATCCACAACAAGTTTGAAACCTTGTTGCAAAAAATCCCCGTGAGTCATCATCCATCTCCTAGTTTCCTTTTGTTCATTTATACCAAAGCCTTTACTGGTCAACTAGGGTATCTCCTTACAGATAAAAACCCTCAAATGATCCACGAAGTCCAAGAAGTATCCACAAGGATTGAAGACAACCTTTTATCATTCAAAGTTGAACCCTTCTCAGCCCCAAGAGTCAGGATGGACACTAAACCTAAGATAGTCCACAATGATGAACCTACCTCAGACATTAGTGCTATCTTGGATAAGTTACAACTGAATGTAGATGGCATAGTAAAAACTCAAGAGCTAATGATGAATAAGATTTTCAACCTAGAGAAGACTCAACAACAAGCCCCTAGGGTTCCTTACAAGGGTCAATTCCAGAAAGGGAACCAAGTTTTCAGACCAAAGAATGATCAAGAGGTTCCAAATACTTTAGCCCTAGCAAATACGGTGGATGAAAATCCTTGGTGCCTGCAATGCAGCAAGTCACACTAGGAACATGAATGTCCTTACAAAAATGGAAACCATGACCGAGTAAACATAATGGACCATACCATAGAGGACCCCCAAATCTACCTTAATATTTCCTCTGAGGAACATCAAGAGGTCGTAAAGGAAGCAACAAGGAAGGCTAGGATGGAGATGATAAATAACCTAGACCAAGAATCAAGAGAAAATTTGAAAAAGAAAGAATTCCAAGTATATACTAGCCAAAAGAAATTGAATCAACCTATCTCTGCTGGTCTTGTAGTATCCCAAACAAGACCTCCACCTATGAACATTCTCCTTCCCAAATATATTCCCAAGGCTGAAAGAGTGGACTTAAACTTTGACTTTGAAGGGGAATTATCCAAGATGCATGTAACCATCCCCTTAAGAGAAGTCATCAAGGTACCATCCGTCAAAGAAAGATTTGATAATTTCTTCAAAGGATCAAATGGACCAATGGACCGTCCTATTATGCTACAAGTTGATCAATTTAGGGT